>ONZH01006881.1:0-111245 GCA_900303285.1 Rhinella marina | reverse complement strand
ATTTTTAAGTGCTTCGCCTACTCCTGCACTGTAACTCGGTCACTCTGTTGTCACAGCCATACTGGGCCTCGATAAATTTTTAAGTGCTTCGCCTGCTCCTGCACTGTAACTCGGTCACTCTGTAGTCACAGCCATACAGGGCCTCGATACCACCTAAAATGGATCTGACTGACAGCTCAAAACTTTGTATACATGTAAAATCAGTTAATTCTATATACCCAATAAATCTCCAGCCAATGCAACTGCAAAAAGCATGCACAACAGCAATAATGCAGGGTGGCCCATGAAAAAGTAGCTTGCCTCCAGCAATACTATGACAAGATGAACGAGCAAGTGGATTGTTTTTTTTTAATTACCCAAGGATTTCAGTGTATTTGCTGCACCAACATCTGCGTCCTTAACTATTACTTTAAATGGAAACCTGGGTCATGGGAAAAAGAAAAATAAATATGTAAAATCTTGCTGTGGTTTCTGTGTTGAAATTGCAGCGAGGGGGTCACACTTGGATAAGCCCCATTGAATGCAAGATTGCAAGAGAAAACAAAAGGTCAGCCTCTGATTTCTGCTATGGATTACACACTAAATACACGTTGGATTTCTCGAATGTGCACATACCCTAACCTCCGAGAGACAGTATGTCCCTAGAGTCCTCTTTTCACTTCTATGGGAGTCACAAGAACAGCCGAATAAGTGTGCATGCTGGGAGTTGTAGATTAACAGCAGCTGGAATGCCGAAGGTTGCCGATCCCTAATCTAGTGAGTTCCCCTGATCTAGCGATCGGAAGTTCTCATCCCCAACAATATTAAAAAGACCAGGCAGGAGTACCCCTGAAATCTTAAAGGGGTTTTACAAGATTTTTTCTAATTGATGAACTATCCTCTGGATTGGTCATTAGTAACTGGTGGGGGTCCATAACCTGGACCCCCAGCTATGCTCTCAGTAGCCCCACAACCTTCTAGCAGCTTAGCCTTTGTCATGTGCCATCAAATTCATGCAGCTCAGGCCTTTTGAAGTGAATGGGGTTGATCTGCAATACCAAGCACAGCTGCTGTACAATGACACTGTACTTGGTGAGCTGAGAGGCCAATGCACTACTGTGAGTGCTGGTGCCTTTTCAAACAGCTCATCTTCAGGGGTCCCAGGTGTCAGACCCCCACCAATCATATACTGATTACATTTTTTTCCCAAAAAATTTTGGGAAAACCTCTGTAACCCTTTCGCTAACTGCACCGTACATGTACAGCGCTAGAGCAATGTGTAAACATGGTGCTCCCTCGCACATGCAGCAGGTGTCATGGCCGGCAAATTGATGGTCCGGTTCTGGGGCAGCGGCAGGCTGTTACTGTTCGGCTGGGAAGGGCCAATAACCGTGTCCCTTCCCACCCTGGTAGTGCCAGGCTGCCGCTGCTGGTTATATCTGGCTGGAAAAGGAAAAAAGGGGGGACCCCACGCCATTTTTTTAAAAAATAATTAAATTAATTTAAAAAAAAGGTTTAAATAATTTAAAAAAAAGGTGTCTTGAACTCCATTGAAAGTAAATGGAGGACGGATCCGTTTACTATTGTGTCACACCAAACGGATCCGTCCTCCATTGACTTTCAATGGAGTTTATGACGGATCCGTCATGACCCCAATGCAAGTCAATGGGGACGTATCCGTTTACTATTGTGTCACACCAAACGGATCCGTCCCCATCGACTTGCATTGGCGTCATGACGGATCCGTCTTGGTGCGGGGACTCGAGCATTGCGCTCGAGTACACTCGTTGTTCGGCTGAACACCGAGCGGACCCGAGCGTAGGCATGCTTGGCTGATAAGCGAGTTCGGCCGAGCATGCTCGCTCAATACTAATACCTAAATAACAAAAAATATAAACATCATGGGTATAAGTGCGACTGAAAACACCCAAACTTTTAAAATATAAAAATACGGCGAATTTCCAATAAATTTCCAATATGGCGAATGGCGTAATGGAAAAAATGGTCAAAATGGCCAATTTGCCATTTTTTAATTGCTTCTCTTACCCAAAAAAGTAATAAAATGTGATTAAAAAGTCACACTCTCCAAAATGGTATAAATAAAAACTACAGATTGTCCAGCAAAAAAAGAGCCCCCCTCCCTACAGCTCAGTAGATACAACTATAAAAAAGTTATGGGGGTCAGAATATGGTGATGTAAAAAAATTTTTAAAATTTATTTTTACACTACTAAGACATAAAAAACCTATACATATGGGGTATTGTTGTATCGTACTGACCCAGAGAATGAAGTGCATGGGTCAGTTTTGCCAGAAACGAATTGCAGTGGGAACAAAACCAGTAAAACTGTGGAGGAATTCCACTCCATTTGGAATTTTATGCCATAATTAATGGTGACATTAGAAAGTTCAATGTGTCCTGCAAAAAATAAGCTCTCATACAGCTATGTGAACAGAAAAGTAAAAAAGTTATGGCTCAAGGAACATAGGGAAGAAAAATGAAAACTCAAAAATGAAAAAACCTCCAGTATCCTAAGGGTTAACAAAAATCTGTTGAAAATTATTTTCTGTGCTTTTTTGTCATCATATTTTTAACCATTGGATGCAAAAAAACAAAAATACTATTTTGTACAGTAATGCTTCTATGAGATGATCACCGAAAATTGCATTTAGATGTAAATGTAGTTTTCTAAGGGGATGGTCTTCTCAAATAGATCACCTTTTAGAAGTTTCACTATATTGGCTTTACAATAAGAAAAAAGTCCACAGAAGCCATTCAATGAGATGCTTAAATCATTTCAAAATTAACTATAGCAAAAGAGGGATTGAAATACTACAAAAGCCTAAACATCTGCTGTGATGATTTCCCCTGACTACTGTCAGCTCTTGCAAATGGTCTCCCATATGCCCTTTTATAGAAGAGCAGATCACAAAAATATTAAGATAATGGGGACAGGTGAAGTCATTGCACAGCAGGGGCCTGCCTTTTGTCATCATACAGAGACAGGAGAAAGAATGCAGACTTCATATTTCATCACTCTGAAACAAATCCAAGACTGAAAAATGGAATAATCCCGCTAATTGCAGGCAAGTGTTGAAAACCTTCAAAAATTAATATCCATTAACATAAAGGCAAATCACACAATGATCTGCCCTCAGTGGGTGATAAAGTCATTGAGTTCAGACTTAACTGTTCAGTCCATATTATGTTTGTGGGCTGTGAAAATAAGTGCCGCCTACATGTGTTTTTATAAAAACATTATCTCAGGATACAGCACAAGAATTAAAGGGTTTCTGTCACCAGTTTTTTCGGTATGAATCAGGCTGACATTAGAGATGTGGTAATGTCACCTGATTCCAAATATATATCTGTTTTATTTACTGGTGCCCCCATTTTTATATAAAATGAACTTTTATTTTATGCTAATAAGGCCTCTAGGTGCAAGGGGCATTACCCCTGCTCCTAGAGGCTCTGTTGATTGACAGGCCCAGGCAGAGAAGAAACACTCCATTCACCATAGCTTGCAAGGACCTTCAATGATGTCATGACCATGTGATCAGTCACATGGTTTAGGAGGAGACAGGCTGTTTGTGTGATCCTAACCATGTGACTGATCACATCGTCATGACATCATTGAAGGTCCTTGCAAGCTATGGTGAATGGAGTGTTTCTTCTCTGCCTGGGCCTGTCAATCAACAGAGCCTCTAGGAGCAGGGGTAACGTCCCTTGCACCTAGAGGCCTTATTAGCATAAAATAAAAGTTCATTTTATATAAAAATGGGGGCACCAGTAAATAAAACAGTTATATATATGGAATCAGGTGACATTAGCACATCTCTAATATCAGCCTGATTCATACTGAAAAAACTGGTGACAGAAACCCTTTAATGTTCTCCTGCAGCCAGTGCTTTCTACAAGGAATAAGAATAGGAGGATAGTAAAGAAAATCTCTTCAAAGGAGATAACGGTGCAAGATTACATGTCGCATCTCTACAAATGTGTAATAGAAAATCCATTTTTTCTCAACCTTTTTGTGTTGGGGGCTCAGCAGTCAGTTCACTTGAAGACTGTGGCAAAAATAAAAATATGTATCAAATTTTTATTTGTTTTTGTACCCAATAAAAAATTTAGGGCACACAACTTTTTTTCTGTCTAATATTACAGATCTCTGATGGAAATGGCTAAAATGGATGCCAAATGTGCATAACAGATGCTTAAACTACAGGATCCGTTTTCTTCTTTGGTCTTCTGTTCTTCTGATGGATCAGAAGAATGGAAAAATAAATGGTCACTGCTGTGACCCACCCCACAGTTTGAGAAGCACTATGCTATATAGTAGTGCGCAAGAACAGAATGTGCTAGAAGAATAGTACCTATTGTAGGGATCTGTGTTCTTACGGTGGGGTCGACAATGACACACTCTTACACTTTGGGGGTTAAAAGTCCAAAGTTATTTTTCACCCAGCACAACACAAGAGCGCCCAAGTTAACCATTACTTGGTGTGAAGCCACAGCACATGAAGCATAACATAAAATGAACATCTGCCCAGCTGGGCGCTAACTATACAGGGAATATATCTCTCTCTCACCCATGCCTTCAGTTTGTCAGGGGGATCTGGCTTTGGACAGCCACATGGTCATACAGCCACCATGCTCTGACTCTGACTGAGGCTCTAAGGCCTCTTTTTATCTTTTTATTCCCCAGTCTCATTGCCAAACCTACCTACTAGTGCAAAAAAAAATCCACTTCCAGGGTGCTACCTCTTGGAGTAGTCTCTGTTCAAGTCTTCTGTTCTCTGTTGACCCATGGAGGTCAAGAAGCACCATTGCAAAGCACTAAGGGATCAGGAAAAAACATATTCAGAGACAGGCCAAAGTCAGGGCAGGCAGAATTTGCTCAATCCAGTAAACAGTTTGAGGTCAGGACGGGCAGCACACCTTTGCTACACTAGAGTACTAGACACTAGAGTACTAGAACCTATTGTTCAGGCACCCTCCCACATAGGCTGAGGAAGATCAAGGTGAACGGTTGCTGGCCAGAAAGTCAGAAACAGCGAACATGGACCCCAGTGAGGCAGTGTGAGGCACTGCCAGCAGGAAGGGGAGAGAACAGCATTACATCTGCCCCTTTCTCATGGGCAGGGAGTGAGGATGCTGGCAGGACAGGACTGCTGGATCTCTATTGATGTGGAGCTGGTGGGCAAGGGGGCAGCAATGCCCGCTAAGAGAAGTGGAGCTTCCATAAAATTTGTATATCTTCTGCCAGTATATGTGCTAGAAAACCAAACTTATACCATGTTTGAGCTAGTATAGATTTGAGATATAATTTACACCTGCTTCTAGCATAAATCAAAGTTAATCTGTTAAAATAAAATAAAAAATAAATAAATAAAATAAATTATATATATATATTTATATATATATATATATATTTTAGAGATGAGCGAATCTATTCGCCGCTTCGTAGATTCGTATCGAAACTTGGAAATTTTCAGCTGCGAAGCGAATCCGAATTTCTTTGGATTTGCTTCGTATTATTCGTAAATCTTTGCAAAATTTAACGCGCTAACAATACATATGTTACATATGAAACGTACGAAAAGTACGCATTTTGCGCGAGGCGGGACAATGACGATACGCCCATGCAAGAGCGGGAAAGTGAAGATACGCTCCCCTCAGAACTGGAAAAAACCAGCCCGGCCCACTGGGATCTAACTATTTTGCACGTATAGGGAGTGAAGACTCCTCCCTCAGCGCTCCACCCTCCTCTGAAGTCTGAACCAGTTTATACCAGCGCTGACCTCAGAGCAAGAGGCAAGCATCATGGCTAAAAAACAGCTGCGCCCAAACTGGAATGAAATGTATTTTGGGGACGAGTTCCTAGAACCACCGCACTCTCCAGACATCAGGGTGTCACAACTCTGCCAGAGAAACCCAGCTTCAGTGCCTGTGTCTTCCTTACTACCTGCTGAGGTTGCTGTTGCTGCGACTCATGAGGCGGCTGGAGCGTCTGCTGTGGCTCGTCCGGCTGGAACGTCTGCTGTGGCTTGTGCGGCTGGACTGTCTGCTGTGGCTGGAGCATCTGCTGTGGCTCGTGCGGCGGAGGTGGCTGGAGCGTCCACTTCGCCGCCCAGGAGGAGATCCACCCCTACCATACACCAGAACCCAATTGTTCCACCATCTGTGATGGCCCATGCACAGACCCTCTGGGACTATAAAACCACAGTGGAGGACTGGCTCTTCCAGGTACTCGACCACCCTAGGCCGGGAGATCCTTCATTGGAACGCCGAAAGGGAACTGTGCTTTGGTTTTCCGTTGGGAGAGGGTCTGGCTTCCTGCAGGATGACGAGGATGGAAAGGAATATTTTGTGGGTCACAGTTCGGTGAAACGGCCATATCTGCCACAACATCGTCATAGCCTGTACGTGGGGGATCAGGTGGAGTACACCCCCATGGGCCCTGAAAGGCCCATTTGCAACTGGGGGTTACCCTCCTTTCAAAGCCTCTGGTGCCTACAACGGAACCAGAAGTGTGGCCGGATGAACCACCAGGTCCAGGACGCTTGCGCTGCCTGCAGGAGTTCTCAGATGGCGTCCTCCGGTTAAGGGAAAATCCACAGCCGGAGCCTCTGACTCCTGGACTGTGAGCTCCACCACCACAGTCCTTTCAGCTGGGTCAGCTGACCATGTTATCGTTCACCTTCCAATCCACGGTCATCCACCAATACCAGCTGCCGTGGAAGATGAAGCCAGCAGCAGCCGGGGAAGCTTCTTCCCTGGATGCAACCTTTCCGGGACCGCTGCAGCCGGAAGTCCTTACCTCTGCTGTCCCGGCAGGAGGATCTGGAAAAGCGAAAATGGCTGCAGCGCTCGCCAGCGTCACCACCACCCGGACCCGGTCAAGTCCAACTTCAGGAAGAAGAGGGCACTGGAGTTCCACCACTGCAGTGAGCATGGCCTACAAGAGGCAGGAGTGTCCTCTGATGAGCTTCAGCAGCAGCTCGAGCGAGGGAACTTCAGGTCCCTCATCTGAGGAACCCAACTACTGGCAGTGTCAAGGACACTGTAGAAGGACCTATGGGAGCCACACCATGGACTGCACCTGACGGGTGAGATGCTAGTTGGCAGTTGTTTTTGTTTAGTTTGTGTTGCCCCCGTTTGACTCTCACCCAGATGGGCATGGCTGTCAGGACTCCCCCCATTCTGCAGAAAAGTCCCAGTTGCGCCTAAGCGCACCTATTCCCCCCCCTTCTCAGGTTATTTGGGAGCCCCCTTTGCAAAAAGGGTTCTCTATTTGCTGCTATTCTTTATTATCCATGTGGATTACACATTACCTGTTTGGATTACAATTTTACCTCACGTGGATTACAATTGAATTTTGGAATATGTGTTCCATATGTTTTATCATTGCCAACTAGGAGCCATAAGGAAAGACTCAAACGTATATATCTGAGCCTTTTATGCTTGCAAATGTGAAATTGATTGCACTAAAATGTTTGCATACTTATGTCTTTGCTGTATTTTAGCCATACTGTTTTTAATGGTTCAGCACTTTAGCTCATTGTGTGTATTCTTTTTTCTGGTACTGCAATGCGTCCTATTATGCACTTATTGTACGGTGTTTTTAGTAAATTATACACTTATTGATAGCTAGAAGCAGTGAGCACCTTATTTTTCTAGTTCATATGGACTGCCTCTAAAGACTGTACGCCGTGGCCTAGCCTCGTACGTATGACGCATTCGCGCGTCAATAGTACGCTAAGGATTCGTACGCACTTTTGTACGATAATGCTTACGTATTGCGTACTTTTAACTACGCTGACTGTACGTATGTAATTTGGGCAGGAATGTTCGCAAAAGGTTTTTTTTTACGTAGATTCAACGAATAAGTTCGTTTAAATACAAATTTTGTCAGAAATTCAGAGAATATTCGGCAAAGCAAATTTTGAATGATTCGCTCATCTCTAATATATATATTTACATTTTAATTATTTTTTATGGGTGCACGATGTCTTATCTTTGTGCTATTTTGTGCTATTTGAGCAGGATGAATCCCAAAATAGCAAAAAATTAGAAATACTTGAGCAAAATGTGTGCCATAAAATAATACATTAACTGCATTATGTTCATATTTAGTAGCTTTTTTAGAGCTGATCGCTAAGGAGTAGCATTTTTATTATATACTAGCAGAAGGACCCGGCTTCGCCTGGGTATATTTCATCTATTTCATTTAATGTTTCTGTGTGTCGTTGCAGAGAGAAAGTCAATGCAGCTGACAGAAGTTGATTTTCACCTTTATTTTTTCAATCCCCATTGGCTGCGGAGTGGGAGGGGGCATGATATGACCGGGTCGGGGGCGTGGTTTAGCAGGACCTTGGGGGGGGCGTGCTTTTAAGTCCTTTTTTTGAGGGTGGCCTGAATTACAGGTCAATGGCATAGTAATTTAAGAGGAAACACAGTGGGTAGCAGTGGAAGAAAACATCGCCTTACACGGGTATATTTCATCTATTTCATTTAATGTTTGTGTGTGTTGTTGCAGAGAGAAAGTTATCCTCCCACGCACCCCTGCAGCTGACAGAAGTTGATTTTTACCTTCAATTTTTCAATCCTCGTTGACTGCGGAGTAGGAGGGGGCGTGGCCTGACAGAGTCGGAGGCGGGACTTAGCGAGACCTGGGGCGGGGGTTTTAAGTCCTTCTTTTAAAGGTGGCCTTAATTGCAGGTCGATACGTTCCTGTGTGTTTTTGCCTAGAGAAAGTCAATGTAGCTGACAGAAGCTGATTTTTACCTTCATTTTTTCAATACCCATTGGCTGCGGAGTGGGAGGCAGCATGGCCTAACTGAGTCAGGGGCGTGGCTTAGCGAGACCTGGGGCAGGGGTTTTAAGTCCATCTTTAGGGGGTGGCCTGAATTACAGGTCGATGCCATGGTAATTTATGAGGACATGCAACGGGTAGCAGTGGAAGAAAACATCTTTCAATACTACTGAACGGTCTTAGACTAAAATTAGTCTAAAACATAAGTTATATTTCCGGTAACCATAATACCCCTTTAACAGTGTCATCCACAGCACTCTGCCCTTTTAAAGCAGTAAAGAGAAATGGCTGGGTTGTTATTTACCTGAGCTCCTCAGCTGGCTGCTAATTACCTGGCTGGGTTGTTATGGAAACCGGTGTGTATGTGGAGGAAATTGCAGTTGGGATTTGAAGTGAAATGCTCCTAGGATAATATTGGCTAATGGAAATCCTATTTTGGGAATATTTCGGGAACGGTACGTCCTAGAGAGCTGAGACCTGGTCTAAAACCTTCCCGGACACCTGATGTACCTGTGTGCCAAATTTGGTGAAAATCGGTCCAGTAGTTTGGTCGAGCATAGAGAACAGACAGAAACTCATTTTTATAATATAAGGAGATATATATTTTGTAGCTAAAAGATATCAGTTTACAGTTATGCTGATAACATATAAAGCATTTCTGATTCTACTGGCAATGGAAGGGTTTTTAATATAAAACATAAAGGTAGATTCGTAATTAATAGTCAACGTCTACATTAATTTGTGATATGAAGTACAGAGTACTGTGCACAGATCAGCTGATCAAACCCTGTTTCATCCTGCATTGGCAGTAGTGACTTACCTAAATAAGGCAAACACATGATTATTCTGCATGTCATGCAGGCACAATTGGGTCAACATAAAAGCAAGAAGAACATCTTGAGATATGCCAGGTGTCAGACTCTGTGCTTGGAGGGAGGCATAAGCACATTGCAATGCTTTCTAATCAGCTAGAAACTAATTCATCCTTATTGCTAGTCATTAGTGCTGAGAACTTACTGCAGACTGTACTGGTAAACACATCGATTTACAGGCAGATGGAGCCAAGAAAGGGTCAGGTGTAAGTGTCAGGGCACTTTGCCATCAATCAAGCCCAATTAAACCAGGAAGAGAGATAAATGAGTCGTGACAGCACTGTATTTATATATCACCATACTTTGCACACATGTAAAACTAAAGTTAGATTTTCTACATTTGTGTTTGTCATATTAATTTTAGGTACATAAAAATGTTTCAGGCAGGGGTGTCACAATGACTCATGGGGCCCCATAGCTAAATTTGTAATGGGTCTCCACTGTACCATGACCACCTTAAAGGGGTTGTCTTATCTGAGACATTGGTGTCATATTGCTAATATATCCCACCTCTAGGACCTGCACCTATCTCCAGAACTGGACTTCCAAAGTGTGCGTAGAGCATGTTAATGACTGCATGTTGAGGTCCCCTTTGGTAGCCTAAAAAAGTAAGGGGAAAAAAGTTTTAAAAAATTAAAAAAATATATATATAAAAAATTCAAAGCACCCCCTTTCTCCAGAATAAGAATATAAATTAGTAAACAGTAAAAAAATAAAAATAAAGTGTCCAAACGATTAAATATAAATGTATCCTGTACAGTGAACAGTGAAAAAATCTAAACGACTGATTCGCTTCCTTTTCATTGCTTACTGAGAATGACAAATTGGCACACAAAAAAAGGAGCCCTCAAACAGCTTCTTAGACATAAATATAAAACTGTTATTGTGGTCAGAATATGGCGATGAAAAGAAAAAAATATTTTTTTCAAATGTTTTTATTTTCTTAAGTGTTAAAACACAAGCAAAATATACAAATGTAGTGTTGCTGTCATCATACAGAACTGGAGGTCATTTTTACTGCACAAGGAAACACAGAAAACAGTGGAAGAATTGCATCCCCCCAATTTCACCCCATTTGGAATTTTGTTCTAGCTTCCCACTACATTGTATGCAATATTAAATAGTGGCACTAGAAAGTACAACTTGTCCCACAAATAACAAAATTCCTCATATGTCTATGTGAATGGAAAAATAAAAAAGTTATGGCTCTGGGAAGGCAGGGAGTAAAAAATGAAAATGAAAAATCGACATGAAAGGGTTAAACTAACTGATCAGAATTAGGAAAACAATACACATTTCTTAATATTTTTAAATTAAACTATATTGATTTACAGAATAACAAAATCATAAAAAAACATAGTAAAAAAATGAAATAATGGTCCAAAAGTTTACATACCCTTTTTTTTAACAGGAGCTGTCCAACTGCTCAACTTTTTTTTTTAAAGGCTTCCATGATTTAGAATAATTAGCAATCCCCCATCACCCCATTCTGATGCATCACAGTCCCCTGCTTGACTCTGCGTCCTCTCGACTCACAGGAAATGCTCGCTCTGTCATTTATTGGCTGCAGCACAACTCTGAAAAGTTAGAGGCAGAGCTTAAGGGGATCTGCAGAGAAGAATAGAAAAAAAATCCTAAATTCAGGTGTGAAAACCTTGTAGCATCACACCCAAGAAGACTGGATGCTGTAATCACTAAAGGTGCTTCAATTAAGTACTGAGTAAAAGGTCGGAATATTGATGGCAATGCAAGCTGTTAGTTTTTCCTTTTCAATAAATTAGCAAAGATTTTGACCATTCTGTTTTCACTTTGTCATTATGGGGTATTAGATGCAGTAGAAAAAACATTTTTAGCACAATGTGGCAATATAAAAAAATGTGAAAAAAGTGAAAAGGTCTAAAAACTTTCTGAATGCAGTGTATAATTCAGATGTAGCCGAGCTAAAAATGACAACTCTGATAACACATGTCTCAGTGTTATCTCGTGCCAACTTGTGACAAAAGCCATTGAAAAACATTGAACATTTGTGTGCCATTTTTTACTTAATGTGTTAACCATCAAGTTTAGCTCGGCTGCATGTGTACATCCAAAAATCTCCAAATAAGATAAAAATCACAAATTAGAAGCTAGAGGAGCAAGGCGCTTGAAGAACAGTCACAGACAATACAGTCCAGTGATCAGTGTGGGTTAGAGGGCATATACATCCACCAGAGACAACATCTGACACGTCTCAGTAACATGTCAGAAGATGTTTTAACGTAATCCTTCCTTTGACTTTTGGGTGACATTCCTTTCAGAGGTTGAAAAGTTTCAGTTAGAGAATTGTTATGTAACAGAGGAGGGGTCCTCCTCATTTAGCCACAGCAAACTATTGAATCAGACGATTGCAGTAGTCTGTTGAAACCAGTGGATGCCATGTAATGCTTCATTTACCCTAAGAATTCAGCTTGTAGTTCTTCCAACATCCTAGTGGGGCCATATAGCTTTATACAGAACGACATGCCCTGTAAGTCTTCATGCAGTTATATGAATAGTCTGTGTCAGGGGCGTAGCTAAAGGCTTATGGGCCCTGTTGCAAGAGTTCAGCTTGGGCCCCCCCCCTTCCCTCAGTGCTTTGTGGTGAGGGACAGGGAAGCACATAGGCTTCATGCTACCTGAGGCAAAAATTGAAACGGCCACCCTTTCCCCCATATGCCAAATTCTTGACCTAACCTCTTCTCTCCAGCCAGAGGTGTAACTTGACCAACATGAACTTTCTATAATACCAGTGTCTTCTTATGTGGCACAAGGGTCTTTGGGCCCCCTCAGGCTCCTGGGCCCGGTAGTGACTGCTACCTCTGCACCCTCTATAGCTACACCCCTGGTCTGTGTGGTCAGTGTGAGGAAGAAGCCTAACAGTTAACTAAAGGAACCCATAGCAAAAGAGGAAAGAAGGCTCCTGTGAGTTCATGAAATGCTTTGTCTGATGGTTATGCTTTTGTTGTGATGGCTTTACTTGCTTTAAATATTTAGTCAGATTTCCAAAGAAATCTGTAAAGCCCTTTGCTTCTGGATATCACTGGAGGTCCAAAATCCTCTGACCTACTTCTATGACATATATTAGAAGATGTTGACTGGGTTTCCCTTTAATGCACATCAGCCCTCATCTTATTACACAGTGCATGATTTTTTTGTGGAACTCCTGGAAAATCCTTTCAAGAAATCACAAAACTCCAACTTGTTTAAACATCTGTGGATTTCATTAAGGACATAAATGCAAATTATGGGAAAAGATATAGTAGAAGAAAGATGGCATTTTAGAGAAGAACATGTATGCACATCTTATTTGTAGCTGAGCTGTTTAGACTGAATCCCAGTTTGCTTCCAGTCTTCTCTGAGATGGACACAACTGCTATTACCCTTGTGACCTTCTGTACAATTTTACTGAAGTGATTTTACAGTGAAGCCTGTCTCAGTGATCTGACCTCTAAATAAAAACGTACACGACCCTTTCAGTGCTTCCCTTCAGTAACAGTGTGTGCTGTCAGCTCCAATGAACAATGGGATGCAGAAAAGCAGATTTAAACCGGACCACATAGCCGGACCTTTCAATCAAGCGGGATTACAGTCACATTCATGTGGACATGCTTTTATATTCGGAGCCAGGGCTTTTAGTAAATGTCTTGGGTATGTAAAGTCATGGATTCTCTCTCGTCTTGCCTTTGTCATAAATATGAGAACACTAAACTATTAATGTATTTTTGGACCACCCTTCGAGATATAGACATGTTTTAATAATCTGTGTTGTCAGGCACAACTTGTGATGATGTATATGTGTAAATAGGGGTCTTTTTCAGCCGTTATTAACCCCTTAAGGAACGGGTCAATTTTTGTTTTTGGGTTTTTGTTTTTTTTCCTCTCTGCTTTCCAAAAATTTTCATAGCCCTATAAGGGCTTAATTTTTGTGGAACAAGTTGTATTTTTTAATGGCAGCATTTCATTTACCATATCTTGCAGGGTGAAATTGAAAAAAACCCACAATTCTGCCAAGCTTTTTAGGCTTCAATATTATGGCGTTAACTGTGAGCTAAAAATGACATGATGTAGTTATACATGGACAATTAGTTTTTATTATGTTTTTCTTCTTTTAAAAAATAAAAATAAAACCATAAGTACAAATTTCCTCTGTATCACCATTTTCTGACACCCATACATTTTTATATATTTCTGTCCACAGAGCTGTATGATGGCTTGTTCTCTGCAGTGTAAACTTTAGTTTTTATTGGTACCATTTTGTGGTCCGTATAACATTTTGAACACTGTACAATTATCTGATGGAGAACAAAAAAATCATGGATTGTTATTATTTTTCCATTACGGAATTCACCCTGCAGGAAAAATATATAGATATTTTAATAGGATATTTTTGGATGTAGGGATGTCCGTTATGTTTATTTTTTATTGTTTGTTTATTTTTACACTTAAAAATTGTAAAAGGAGGTGATTTAAATTTTGAATATTTTTACGTTTTTTACATTTCTTAAAACCTCCTCCCCCTCCCTGCTGCTATCTCTAACACTAAGAGAAAGAATGGAGAAGCACAGAGAGTTGTTAGAGACTAGAACAGAGCTGTATTGGATCTCAGATTCAGCAGCTATGTCAAGGGGTTTACTTCTGCAGAAGTAAAATGGTAGGATCTTTTTTTAATGAAGACTATAGGTAGGGACAGACAAGGACAGTGAGCCCTAAGGCTAGAAACCAGCCTGCTTTCCCTACCTACTTGCAGTAAAACAGTAAAAGCCCTAGATAGCTAGACCGCAACTGGTCGACTGTCCCTGTTCTACTTAAGTGCAGAGATGGACAAAAAACAAACAACAGAAAAACACAATACCAGAGTTGTACATAAATGGGTTAGAACCAGATAAACTATGCAGTACCAAATGAGAGACAGAGAGTGGTCAGAAGATAAGCTGGGGTCAGAGGAATGAGCAATCCAATAAACACAGGAACCCGAAAAAAGGAACACAGCTAGTGAGTCAGAGACTATCACTGGCACTGGTATAAAGCCAGAAGAGCGCTGAGTCCCTAGATCAAAACCTGATAGGTCATGACTCGACGCTCCATTAGTCAGAACACTAGCACACAGTAATAGAGCTGCTGATCAATCATCCCACTGCTAGTCTCCTCCAGCACACACCTGCTGCAGGGAGAAAGAGCATTGCATCCTATTGCTAAGGATGCTGTTGCATCACCAGGGAGCGTGGCTCAGCAGACCGTCTCTTCCAGCGCAACCATGCCGAGGCTCAGTATTGCACATTGAGGCTCGCTGGAGTCTGGACAGGTAAGCCTCTTACATAAACTACTGTATTAAGAAAGTTCTTTTGTATTACATTTAGGAAGAAAGTGAGCAATAAAAACATTCAGTGTCCAGACACAGTAACAAGTTTGATATGACACTATGAGTCTTGCAACATATCTCCTTTTACTGTATATGAATGCAGTTTTCTAAATTACAGATCAATGTCTGGGGTGGAACACCTACTTTGTGAGACTTTATATCGCATTTTCCATTCTTATATTTTGTTTTGCAATTTTCTTTGATTCTCTATGGAGCTCCTATATATTTGCACACAATTTTGCAAATACTCTCCATTGTCCCCTTTTTCATTGCATTCTTCCCAAACCCCCAAGTTTAGTTTGTTGGTATCATGTCAGAGTACCTGTAACCCACCAGCCAACTTGTCTTCAAGGGGTTGTCTCACGTCAGCACATGGCATTGTTCATGTAGGGAAATTTATTGTGATTGTCCATATTGCCTCCTTTGCTTCGCTTGATTCATTTTTCTATCACATTATACTCTGCTCGTTTCCATGGTTACGACCACCCTGCAATCCATCAGTGGTAGTCGTGTTTCCACACTAAGTGAAAATGCGCCGGCCTATGCACGCTCCCATGGTCCCAGACACCAGAGAGGCCTGCACCTTTTCGTATAGTGTGCAAGCACGGCCACCGCTGCTGGATTACAGGTTGGTCATAACCCCTGGAAATGAGCAGTGTATAATGTGATGAAAAAATGAATCAAGCCAGCAAAGGAGGCAATATGTACAATTACTATACATTATTAGGTGACTTCTATTAACTTTCTCTACATGATAAATACCATTTGCTGAAGTGAGACAACAAAAACCCTTTAAACCTGCATTACACTGGCAGATTTTCTGCCAGATGATCACTTACAAACTGCTGCCAATTACCCGATGAACGAGCAAACGTGCTGCCAGCAAATAACTAAACAGCATAGGGAAGAGTGATGGCATGATGATTGCTCCTTGCTATGCTATAGAGGAGATCATCGCAGCAGTCTCCCCTGCTAGCGAGCAGGCGATGCCGGGAAGGAACGCTTCCTTCCCGACAATCGCCTGCAGAATCCGCTGGTGTAATACAGCCTTTAGGGCTCATGGACACGACCGCATATATTTTGCTGTCCGCAAAAATGGATCCACAAAAAATACGGATGATGTCCATGTGCATTCCGTATTTTGCGGAATGGAACAGCTGGCCCCTAATAGAACAGTCCTATCCTTGTCCGTAATGCGGACAATAATAGGACATGTTCTATTTTTTTGCGGAGCGGAAATACGAACATATAAGGAAATGGAACGCACATGGAGTAACTTCCGTTTTTTTTTTTTGCGGACCCCTTTGAAATGGATGATTACGTAAACAGTCCGCAAAAAAAACCTAACGGACATGGAAAGAAAATACGTTCGTATGCATGAGGCCTTAGACACATAGTGCTAATAATCGTGGACTGGATATGCCTGGACCCCCATGACTTTTAGATGTGTGCTTTAAAAGAATAAATGGAATAAAATATTATTCACTTGTATTCATATGGCAGGCTTCTTTAATTGTAATTATATGTTTGCAGTCAACAGGGTCCTTTAAAGATATTATGATTAATCATTTTTAGTTTTATTTTATACAGACAGCTCTTCAAAAAGCCTTCTCCATAATTAAAATAAAATAAAAAATATGATCATCAAGATTTATTTGATTTTCAGAAAAACAAGGGAAAGAGTAAAGGAATATTGACCTCAGTCTGTAGCTTTCATGATGAATGATAATCAACTCTATAGATGAGATCAAAGGATTTTACTACAGTATCTCTTCATGAATACCGTGATGCATGCAATTCAACTCATTTATTAAGGGAACCTGATGCTGATATGGATAATCAAAATTTCAACTGAATGTCATAAATGGCTGAATGTCTTATGTCCCCTTTTGATTTTGATTGACATATCTTTTCATTCGCCCCAACAAGGACACTTTTTATCTTTTATTCATCTGTTGCACATAATGTGCTTGTCAAACGGACAACATGTTTCCGACTTTTCCTCTTTGACCCTTTTGAGCAAACAAATGCATTTATATGGAAATGGGTGACGGACATAAGAAAACAAACAAAAAATAGTAGTGACTTTTCCTCTGTCATTACTCTACATATTCTTACAAAAAGATATTTTTATTAAATTTATAACAATTTTATAAATACAACTTTACAAAATGACAATAATTATTGTCCAATCCCTTATAAAGCGGATAGCTGATTTATAAAAATATTTTCCAGGAGTAGCCCCTTAATCTAGTTTTGGTGTGACATACATCTGTCACACCATATGTTACTCCTGCTGCATAGCCCAGGTCCCCATGTCCACCGCTGTAGGATGAGAAACCCGCTACAATCTTCTGCTCCTGCATGCATAGGGTGCAAGATGGCAGGGGTGACATGATTCACCCACATCAGTGCCGTCTGTGCTGTCCATGTACAGATTCTGTTCTGCACATGTACTGAACATTAAATGAACATGTTCAGAGCAAGCATGGGAGTGAATCCGTACAGGGTGAGCACAAAAAGTGATGACAGGTGAAACACGTTACCATCACCATCTTGCACCCTATGGAGGTAGTGGCTAACTATTGAGCTCTGGGGGGGCGTGGCCTGGAAGCGGAGCCGAATGCACGCAGCAGTGTGAGCTCTGCTGTGGATCATAGAGGAGCGGGCTGTTAATTTAATGAATATCAGAGCGACCATGGGCAAAAACAGCCGAGACAAGACTAAGGAGACCCCTGGATTCCCCAGGCAAGTAGCGGGACAGGGGGACTTAGACAAATTCGTAAAAAAGACTTGTGAACAACAGATGAAGCGAGCGGACAAGATGGCGCCTTCACAGGATGCGCCTAACAGACGTGAAGCATCGGACTCAGAAGAAGGAGAGGGCAGTGACGCAGGGCCTGAAGGCCTGAACCCCAGGGACAAATTACCGGTGTCCCGATCCTTTATGCGCCAACTCCTGGCAGATGCGTTGGACCCGCTGGTGCAAGAAATAAAAGATCTCAAGCAAGACCTGCGGCAAACCGGGGACCGAGTAGAAACCTTGGAATCCTCACAAGCCGCTATCGTGGATTTTAACACTTCGGTCTCCCACAATCTAGACCATGCTCAAGCACATCTTAATTACCTCTACAGCCAGTTGGAGGACCAAGATAACAGAGGACGCCGCAACAACCTACGTCTGAAGGGCTTCCCCGAATCCATTGTTACGGAAGCCATTTTGCCCGCGCTCACTACATTCTTCACGGAACTGCTAGGCTCAGAGCTTCCGGCGGCCATCTCGTTTGAAAGAGCTCACAGAGCATTTCGCCCAATGCCGGACCCTGCCAGTCCACCTCGAGACATTATATGTAAGCTCACCCACTTTCAGACTAAAGAAAAAATTTTAAAAGCAGCCAGATCTTCCTCCCGTTTATACTATGAAGGAGCAACTATTACAATATATCAGGACCTGTCTCCTCTGACCTTGAAAAAAAGGCGAAATCTCCGACCTTTATTAGATGTCTTAAAAGAACGAAGGCTGACTTACAGATGGCTATACCCCTTCGGCCTATTAATTAAAACTCCGGAGAGGAAAATAGTGATCCGTTCGCACTCTGACCTTAAAAGAGCCTACGACACCCTGGATATCGAGGACTTGCAAATCCAAGACTGGAATGCTCTTCAAGAACTTGCTGCCTGCTCTCCCTCTGGTAACTCCATGGACCCCGGTGGGTACTGGAAAAGTGCAACGCCAGAAGAGAAAAGCGGGAAAATTGACCCCCAGAAGAATTCAGGTGGACACCGACTGATAGCGCTGAGGGGATCTTTCACCTCACTTCAACATTTGTCTCATATTGCCATGCGGTGAGACTGTCTATACCAGCGCACTTCATCAATAGAAATGAGTCCTTCCGTTATACTATCTTTTCTTTGCCATTGCTACTTCTTCTTTACTATCGCTTACTTTTATATCTGTCTTTGACCTAAAATATAAGGTTCTAGCTCAAATCTCCCCCCCCACCTCCCGTGGGATGTAATACCCGTGTTACAACGAGTTGCCCGCTCCTCGGCCTCAATCCACCTTTTTGGCAGCCTACACCTACCAAATGTTAAAATTTCTTTGGCTTCTGGTAGGAGCTATGTTTATGTTCATGTTTTATGTTAAACGTTATTGTATTTCTTATGTACCCCCACAGAGATATACCATGGGAGTTTCCCCGGCGGCGTATTTAGGCCTATTCATATCCTTTCCACAAAGGGGTTCAATGATGAGTACTTTTCTGTTACCTTTTTTCCTCCTTTCCATTCCCACCCGTCCCTTTTCCTCTGCAGGAATCACACGAGACACAGTGTTATCACCTGAGAGACACGTGGGAAATATTCCCTCAATATACCTGTCGATCTCGGTCATGTACTCTAACCTGATCCGTGAGTTTTTTCAGTGTAAAGGATATCACTGTGAAATATGTTGTATAAATGGCGTTGGTCAAGGTCTGTTCGTATAATGTGAGGGGGTTGAACGCACCGGCAAAGAGGAGTCAAATTTGCAACATGTTGAAAAAGCAAAATTCCGATATTTTGCTATTGCAAGAAACCCATTTTAAGAGAAATCACATCCCTCACCTTAAACACCTGGTGTATAACCAATGGTTTCATAGTACAACCCCTGATTCTGTCTCCAAGGGAGTCAGTATTGCCCTGCACAAAAACCTCCCCTTCGTGGTGCGTTCGACCCTCTCGGATGAGCAGGGAAGGTATGTGTTCGTTAAGGGTCTTTTGTGCACACAAATGATCACCCTGTGTAATATATATGTTCCTAATTCGGGTCAGACACCGTGGATCAGAGATGTATTGGAGGTCCTACAGAAATTTGCAGAGGGAGTGGTGATCTTAGGCGGAGACCTGAATGCAGCTCTTTTCCCTGTGGTGGATTCTTCCACCGGATCATCTGCTCTATCTGAATTGTCCTTAAGGCATATACGTAAGAACCTGGCGAATGCGGGTTTGGTGGACAGTTGGAGAGCTTTAAATCCCTCTACAAAGGATTACACATATTATTCTCCTGCCCACTCCTCCTACCAAAGACTAGATTATATCTTTATCTCTACCTCCTTGCTTTCCTCCTGTCAAAAAGCACACATTGGGTCAATAACTCTGTCTGATCACGCACCTCTGTTCTTACAATTTCTCTTACGCACTCTTCCAAAAAAGGAGATGATTTGGAGACTAAACGAGACAATATTATATAATCCCACACATAGAGAACATATCTTGAAAAAACTCACCGAATATTTTAGCACTAATGACACGGATGATGTCTCCCCTAGCACAATATGGGAAGCCCATAAAGCAGTAGTTAGAGGACACTTTATCTCCTTGGGCTCACATATTAAAAAATCTAGAGAGAAAGACATTCTGGAACTTCAAGCTAAGATACACCTTCTAGAATCTAAACATAAAAGACATCTGTCGGAGGAGGTCTTACACGAGTTGGACTCTGTTAGATCTCAGCTCAAAAATAAACTAAATGACAGATCGGCCAAACTATATCTTTCCTCTAGATTTAGATATTATGCCCATGGAGACAAGGCTACCAAGTTCATGCTCTCACAACTAAAAAAGCGGCAAGTCCACTCCTATATCCACTCTATTCAATCCTCTTCTGCTCACTCTCTGATGAAAACGGAACAGATTGCAGCTAGGTTCACTGAATACTATAAACAGCTATACAACATCAGAAATTGTACCACCTCTCCTTTGCGAACCGGCGCAATACATGAAGATATGGTGCAATGGCTCTCCTCCCTTAACCTTCCCGCTTTGACAATTGATCAGAAGACGACTCTGACTCGTCCTTTCTCTCTTTCAGAACTGGAAAGTGCTCTCAAGCTCTCACCTCTCCACAAGAGTCCCGGGCCAGATGGGCTGACTATGAAGTATTATCACACCTTTCAGGACACCCTCTTGCCTTATCTACTAAAAGTGTGCAACTCCTTATGGAGAGGTGACAAGCTACACCCCCATACGCTATCTGCCCAGATCACCATAATACCCAAGGAGGGCAAAGACCATACATTATGTTCTAGCTATCGTCCAATCTCCCTCCTAAATAATGACCTGAAATTAATTGCTAAGATGCTCGCCCTCAGATTACAACCCCTTTTGCCTCAACTAGTAAATATGGAGCAGGTTGGGTTTATTAGGGGCAGAGAAGGTAAGATGAACACTAGTAGGATAATTAATGTTATCCAACATGCGCATAACGCCTCTATACCATTAATCCCTTTGGGAACCGATGCCGAGAAGGCCTTCGACAGGGTTGATTGGAGATTTCTGAGGAAAGCATTGCAAGCTTTCCATATACCAGACCCATTCATAGATGTGGTTATGGCCATGTACAGTGCACCTAGTGCCCGAGTCCTAGTGAATGGAACTTTGTCTCCCTCCTTTGCTATAAGCAATGGGACAAGACAGGGTTGTCCGCTCTCACCACTTCTATTTGTTCTCTCTTTAGAACCACTTTTACAAACCTTTAGAACGGACAAACGGGTGCAGGGCATCAAGCTTGGCAATACTATTCACAATCTAGCAGCCTTCGCAGATGATCTACTCCTAATCGTTACCAACCCTGTCGAGGCCTTTCCTGCCATCCACTCCATCCTAGATTACTATGGATCTATATCAAATTTTAAGGTAAATTTCACGAAGTCACTGGTCTTGAATGTTACTCTAGACCCGATTACCCAGCGTACGCTGGAACATTGTTCTCCCTTCACATGGTCTAGTCATCACATCCCGTTCCTTGGCATCAAGCTTACATCTCATCCGTCGGATCTTTACAAAGAAAACTACTCACAACTTCCACAGACGATTGCTACTCTACTTAAATCATGGGATATCCCTTTCACATCCTGGTTTGGCCGCTGCACTTTAATTAAAACAATTATACTCCCGAAAATACTTTATTATCTCCAGGTCTTACCTATTCGCATACCAAACCTATTTTTTGAACAAATGAAGAAGATCTTAACTAGATTCTTATGGAAAGAAGCCAGACCTAGATTACCATATACCCAGGTAGTTAAGCCTACCATAGATGGAGGCTTGGGATTCCCTGATATCTCCCTTTATTATAGGGCGGTACACAGCACTAGAGTCTTAGACTGGCTTAGATTTTCGCCCAAACGATTGGATGTGATGGCTGATCAGGCTATGGTGGAGGTTCCACTGCGGGCCCTAGTACTATCTGAGGCTCAAAAATTGAATAGACAGGGAGACAAAGCAGGCATTCTGGTCAGTAGTACTCTGAAAGTATGGCACTCCTGCTTGAAGGATAAATTACTCAACACTCAACTCTCCCCTTTGCTGCAAATTAGAGATGTAATGTGGCGAGGCACAATCGACTTTCAAAATTCTCTTACAGACCAATGTAAACAGAACACGGTCACAATACTGGACTATCTGACTGATTCTCAACATATAAACCCCTCTGCACCAGATACACCTGCTATAGCTGGTTTAACCTATTTCCATAAAGCTCACCTCATGAAGGAAATTAAACAAATACAATTCCCTCCGAATGTAATTCTCACCCCCACGCTCTTTGAAGTCATGGTGCTTACCTCTGCGTCCCCGAGACGCACAATTTCAAAACTGAGTGCGGTGATGGCAACATCAACAGCTGTTTTTAAACCGTCCTTCATCACTGATTGGGAGAAAGACCTTATGATAAATCTAACTCCAGAAGATATTAAAATACTATGGCGACGTACGCCGAAAATATCTAGATGTGTTAAACTCCGGAGAACTATTACAAAGTACTGACCAGATGGCATTACACCCCAATGAGACTTCATAAAATGTTCCCTACAACCTCCCCCTTGTGTTGGAGATGTAATAACTCAAATGGAACTTACTTACATATATGGTGGACATGCCCTGTTATCGCTCCATTCTGGTCTGCGGTTTGTAGTATACTATCCCAGATCTTTGGGGTCTTGGTATTAGCGACACCCTTTTATTGCTTACTAAGCTCCCCTCCCAGATTACTAAGATCCAAGCACCTGATATCACTGTCACATCAGCTACTTGCGGCAGCTAGAACGCTGGTGGGAGCCCACTGGAAAGCCAAGGTCCCTCCATCTATTGCCCAGTGGCAACTCAAATGCGACCAGATATACCGTATGGAGCAGATAGCGCATTGGGATTCTAGAATGTCTAGGAAATTTGACCTTATCTGGGGCCCTTGGGAAAAATATAGGAAGTTTAAGTAACAAGTTGAGATCTGACAGGGAATGACAATAGTCATAGGAATAATGACCAGGAGATGGGTCTACCACCAGGGGATACTGATCATGGCAATTGTACCTCTTACCTTACCTTATCTCTGCGTTCCCTCACCAGTCCTTTCCCCCTGACCTCCCCCCCTATACTCTTCCGGTTTATAGTTTATTATGTGTGATATTTAAACGCTTGATGAGACTTAGACTGAGTTCTTTTACATGTTTACTCGGATTCTGATGCTGTTTGTTATAAGAGAACTTTTCGATGTTTGTTTGCTATTAAAGGTGCTAAGTACCTCATTGTGCTTATGTCAATGTCATTGCAAGACTTTGTACAACATTCATCTGTAACCACTTGAGATGTACTGTTCAATAAAATATTTTAAAAATTAACTATTGAGCTCTGGGCCGGGGGAGGTTGTGATGGTTAATTGTGTTCAAAAGGGGCCTGGATACATTTCTTGAGTATAATAATAATACAAGTTATATGTTCAAAATTTCTGCAGATACAGTAGGTTGTTGATCTTGGAATTTATTCTGATATTTACAGTTTGGAAAGAAATATTCCCCTAACATGAAAAATTGTCTTTTACCTCATGAGGTTTTGGCTGTATGGTTTTACCAGGAGAATAAGCAATGGTCATGCGGATTTCCTGAAATGAAACACTTTTAAGGTCATAACTAATTGGCCATAAACAATCACATTAAAATTTTTCAAATGGAATAGGAACACCAAGGAACAAAGTTAAAAATGTGTTTCTAACATCTAAATAATTTGGAGCTTCTCCGTAATAAATGAATCAAGTCTATTAAACACTTTGGACATTCAGCAGGCCAAACTCTCCAAATGACCACTTATTTGAGAAGACCACCGGTTTGACAGCTTTCAGTTCCATCATACACTATGCATAATGGTTGTGTTCATTGACAGGATTATCCCTCTAGAACACCATTTTTTCAGTGTAATCTTGGGACTTGCTCCACGAATTAGAGGTTGGATGCTGGTAAATTTATAGGCATGGTAAACTTTTTCAGTTAAAGATAATGAATCATGGAGTTCTTGGTTTACTCTGACAAGTTGTGTCTGTATTATATGGGCACATGTGCTCTAAAGCTTTAGTAGTTAATGGAATATAAATTTATGCTGAACCCCTGGATATAAAAGACTTCAGGTGAAGGCAAGCTGTTTTACAGCTATTGATCACAATAAATAATCATGTAGAGCACAACAATAAATCTTAACAGCTTTTTACACCTACAACCAGCGAGCCTGTGACAGGCTCATATAATATGTAGATAGCCATTGATCTTGCTGACATTAAAAAATCAGTCCCCAATAATTACTTCCTGATCATTAAATTATATATTAGATTTTGGGTCAAAGAATATTAACTAAATATGGATTTTTTTTTTTTTTTACTGTTAGAGAGACCAAGAAGCAACCCTAGATGTCCAGGGAAGCTTACAGTCTTCGTTTAGTGGCGTCTAAGGACAGAAAGTAAACTGACAATGACAGGCACCGACAATATTACTGAGGAGTCGAGCGTCTTCAGCAGTTGTCAATCTCTTTTCACAACCATGAAAGTGCTATGCAGCTATCAGTTTAAAGGGGTTGTAAATGTTATAAAATAATAATCAGCCTAAAGTCGTCCCTTTCTGTCCTGCCATTTTCACTGCTACAGCTTCAGGAAGAGTACTGCTTTGGATGACCTAATGCTGTTTAAAGGGTTTCTGTCACCAGCTTTTTCGGTATAAATCAGGCTGACATTAGAGATGTGCTAATATCACCTGATTCCAAATATATATCTGTTTTATTTACTGGTGCCCCCATTTTTATATAAAATGAACTTTTATTTTATGCTAATAAGGCCTCTAGGTGCAAGGGGCGTTACCCCTGCTCCTAGAGGCTCTGTTAATTGACAGGACCAGGCAGAGACGAAACAATCCATTCACCATAGCTTGCAAGGACCTTCAATGATGTCATGACCATGTGATCAGTCACATGGTTAGGATCACACAAACAGCCTGTCTCCTCCTAAACCATGTGACTGATCACATGGTCATGACATCATTGAAGGTCCTTGCAAGCTATGATGAATGGATTGTTTCTTCTCTGCCTGGTCCTATCAATCAACAGAGCCTCTAGGAGCAGGATAACGCCCCTTGCACCTAGAGGCCTTATTAGCATAAAATAAAAGTTCATTTTATATAAAAATGGGGGCACCAGTAAATAAAACAGATATATATTTGGAATCAGGTGACATTAGCACATCTCTAATGTCAGCCTGATTCATACCGAAAAAACTGGGTGCAGAAACCCTTTAAAAAAAAAATTATAATAATGATAATACTGGAAGAGAGCTATATATATATATATATATATATATATTATAATATATATATATAGTAAAGGGGTTGTGTAGGAAACCATGCCACTCTTTTCCTATGAGCTGTCTTTGGTATTGTAGCCCATCCCTTTTTAAGCTCCTAACAGTAACGTTAAAATTGGGAAAACTCTCCCAAAAATGTCACTTTTTTTTATTGTAGATTTGTAATGTGTGTCTGCAGTAAATCTTGTTGGCACACAACTCAGGGGACTCTATTGCATTTTTAAACCCTTAGTGACATAATTAATTTTGTCCTTAAGGACCAATAATATGTTATAACATTTTTCCCTCCGTGTTCTAGTAGTGCTAACTTTTTAATTTTTTCTTCTAGTTTTTTTTATTTTCCGGGATTAGTTGTAAGTTTTTTAGAAACCATTTTGGGGTATATATAGTGTATTAGGTAACTTTTATTATTTTATTTTTAGAGGGAAAGATAATTTTTACATTATTTTGTAGAATTTTTTTTACTGCGTTAACTGTGTGGTAACAATAACTTAATTTTATTATTTGGGTCACTACAATGATGATAATGTCACATTGCTATATATTTTTACAGTTTTTCCTCTCCTCCTGCAGGCTCTCAACTCTGCAACTGCTCCCTTCCTCCTCCAGACTGACAGGGAGAGGGAGTGACTGCTTTAGCTGCTCATATCTTTGGTTTGGTACCAGCTCGAGATATGAGAGATGACATTCCAAGCTTTCAGACAATACCAGAATGAAAGCAATATGTTCAGTACATGGGAAGATTTCACTGTTAGAATTCAGGATGAAGTAAATGCAGCTCAAAGTGAAAGTAAAAGCAGGTTTACCCGCAATTATTCCTGACTCGATTTCTAACAGTGATTTTGCCTCTGTTGCTTGGACTTTAGCTGCAACGCCAGATTTCTAAGTGCTAAGGGTGGCGTAGATATACCTCTTGCTTATAAATTTAGGAGCAGTGGCATTAAAAAATCCCAAACCTGTGGTTTGCCAGTTTCTGGCGTATAGAGGCATACAAAATGACCCTCTTTGTATTTTAAGCAAGCAGAAAACTGTTCTGAATTAATTCTCAAGACACTGACCTTCTGAGTAGTGTAAGTTGAAATTAGTTGCTCACTTGAGGTTATTAGCAAATTTATTCCCCAGACATGCAAACAACTTGCAGACATTTCTTCCAGCGCACAAAGGGCTACAGGGTTTGTTTTCAAATGCCTCCTTAAGGGCTGTATCACACAAGCAAATCCATTGCGGGAATAACGCCCCGTGTTTAAGTGTGATCCTCCTTTCTGCACTTGCAGGAGCGCACGACATTATACTGATTTATAATACTGTGTGTCTCTGTGTGACCTGTATCTACAGAATCATAGTGACATAAAGCTGTAGCAGTAAGGTCATGCAGAGGCACACAGCATTATAAATCATGATAGTGTTGTGCACGCCTGCAAGTCCAGAATGGAGAACCACGCTCACACAGCCCTAAAGGGGTTATCTGTTTTTTTTTTCTTTTTTTTTTTTAAAATATTGATGGCCTATCCTCAGGATACATTAGTTTATCACTATCAGATTGGCAGGGGCTCACTCTCTTAGCTATTTGAAGATAAAGCAAGGCTTGTACGGGCGCTGCCTTCTATTCACTGTTTACCTGTTTGCCGTTGCAAACACAGTGACGAGCAGGTGTAATTGCAACTAAGCCATCCCATAGAAGGGGCTATGGAAGTGTTTGGGCAAAAAAACACATACAAAAATCTATGTGTAGAAGCACACACTAAAAAGGATCTTAGTTGTTACTGTTTCATTCATATTCAAGAGAAATGGAAGCGTTGAAAACAGAAATCTTTGTAGAACACCTTGTAAAAGAAACCATAATATTCATTATTTAATAGTAACAATGAAACACACTTATCTCTGTCTGGTACTTGTGCAAAATTACACATTACATGAGGGATATGGTTGGCTCAGTGTAGTGTGATAATTGAATGCTGGAGACATTCGGCTGTGCCGATACAGTGTTGATACTTGTAGAAAACCATATTATTTTCAGAGCCTTCAACATAGCATCAAAGAATGAATTTAATTGAAAGGACTGGTGTTAGGACTACTGTAATCTGTCATGCCTTTCTACCAGCTCATCCAAAAGAGTGTGCAATTAAAGGAACACTTAATATGAAAGGCAACACATCACATAATATAACATGCTCATATTAACAAGGTTCTCTAAAAAAAAAAAAAAAAAAAACTTAAAGGGCCAGAATAGCTCAAAAAAATAAAATAAAAGTAGTAATACCAGTTCCAATGACTCTTGCCGCTGGTCTTGACTTCCTTTGTGAAGATCGACGAGGAAGTAAAACAATTTGTGATGTCACATGCCCCCGTTGAGTGTAATGATTTGTGATATCAAAAGCTCCTGTTGTATCCAATTGGGCGTAAAGGCGTGTGATGTCACTGGTGCTGAAAAGGTATCTACTGTTCATAGAGTTTCATAGAAATATACTATACAAACTAATTAATCTTTATCATGTGCATGACATTGTGACCAAGTATCTGTTTTGATTTCAATCGAGTTTTGTAATCAGTTGGGGCTCTCTTGTGTTCCAATTGATCAAGCAATTTTTAGAGTAAGGCTAAGTTCACATTTGTGATGGAGGGTCCAGCTCTTTTGCAGATCCCATTAAAGAAGGATAAAATACCACTGCATTTTGACAGGCAACATGCTGGTACCCATATCGGAAACCCAATAGACCCCATTATAATCAATAGGATCCATCTTGCGCTGGTGGTGTCTGACATATGGTAGATCTAGTGATTCCAGTTTCTGTTCCTATGAAAACCAGAATTTCACCAAAGATGTAAATGTAACCAGTATACTGTACACTTTTATAGCTCTTTTACAGTGTACAATCTTTGGTGCGCCGTAACGTATACTATAATAAACTATGACAATTTAATACATAGTAAAAGGCTATGTACACTTGTGGAGGCTTTTTTATGATTGCTTTTAACTTATTTTTGGCTAAAAATCATATTTTCAACTGGCCTTTAGTAAAAATATTGAGCCATTCAGTCACAAAGGGTTAACTGTTAACTGTGATTGGTACTTTCACTTTGTGCCAGTCATCTAATAACCTCTAAACTACTGAGAGGTCATAAACACTTATTTAAGCCACATTCTTATCATTAAGATAAGAACTAAGCTATAATGAGTGTTTATAAGGTCAGAGAGCAGAGATAAGGAGCTCCTCAGATGACGGAAAAGATAAATAATCTACAAGCAGCTAGTAGAGCATGTCAGCTCTGTACAGAAAAAAGGATTCCATATTTTTAATAAAGACCACTTTAAAAAATTATTTTTAGCTCAAAATGAGTACAATGCAATAATAATAAAAAAAATGGTCCCCAAATGTGTACATAGCCTTTAACTAAGTGTACTCAATACAGTGTGAAGTTACCCCCTTTCAAGTTTATCCATTCAGCTGGAAATCTAAAATTGAAATTTTAGCGTATAAAAGATTGACAAGTTTCCTGTGAGTTTTAAGCCAGGTAGAAATTCTTGGCTTGTCAAAATTGTCTAAAAAAGTGATTGATATATACCATTATGGGCATGTTAGTGACTATTCACAAATACAGATTCAAAACTTAGTTATGTTATGTTATATATGTATACAGTATATATATTATGTCCCTGTTCTTCTTATCTGTTTGGTGGCAGTATGGCGGTATTTAAGAATGTATCATACTTAAAATCCAGAAAGTCTATGATGAACATTCAGTTTTCCTTATTATGACTTATGCTTTTTTATGCAATTGCAATTCACAATTTTCAGTCTTGAATGTTTTGTGATCTAATAGAAGTGCATCCTCTTCTAAGAGTATCTGCATAAACCCTAAGGAGCTTTCTGTTAATTCCCTCTCTCACATCTACAAGGGATTATGCTGACTAGTTAATCGGATTGTGAAGACTGTTGATTCTCACACTCCTGGTTTCAATTTGATATGTACAATTCTCTTCAGGAGCATAGTTTTGCCTCTTTAGGTTTGGGCTTCTACGTTCATGTTTTTAAATGCAAAAAAAAAAAAAAAAAGAAAAGAAAATATAGGAAATACTGTGTCACAGATCAGAGAGTATGGACCCACTGCACCAACTAGCTGGTTTGGCTTTGAGCTAAACCATAAGAACATTATTCTGGTGATCCCCTGGTATTAACCCTTTAACCTATGTACAGGGATCTGGCCTCCGCTGCAGAAGAGCAACCAGACTTCTGTCTCTTGGGACAGTACCAGAACAGTTGGCAGCTGTTGCACACTAGTGCAAGTACCAGAGACTCTAGGCACAGAAAACCCACCAAAACCTGAGGTATAGTCTGAACAGTCAATAATACTGTTTTTTAGGCAAAACTTGACTGTAGGAAACTGGGCTGGATGGCTGGGATGCTGGAAAACTGTATGACAATTGCTGAAGCAGTCTGGACAGTCACTAATACTGGAACTGCAGATATCTGGCAACACTGAGCAGGAGACTCTGGTAGGCTGTTCCTCTACCATTTTACTATGAAAATTGGTGGGGAGAACAGGAGGGAGGAAGAGGATGAAAAATTACATGACACTGCGAGGAAGTGTGTGTGGGCTTGCCCTGAATTGCTCAGAGGCTGAAAGCCTGAGCAGAGAATCGGGGGCAGTATACAGACAGGTCCTTATGCTCATTAGGAAGAAATGCCATTCTGTTCCCAGTTAGACTTGTGAAAGGATGTGTTGTGGCAGTGTCTGCCAACAAAATTGCAGAAACAAGACAGTTACTAGGGGAACTGTAGGGACACTATAGGGAGAGAATATGGAGGTACAGTATAAATTGTTACATTTTAGAGTTTTATCAGAGAAAACTTAGCCTAAGATTCAGGAACTTTTCACTGTATCAGTTATTTAATACAGATTTCTGGCAAGTTCTGCATTAAAAAATCTTACAATAAACTCATATTTTTCCGTTTGAATAACCAGCCAGTTTTTGTATAAAGGTTTCTACATGTCTTAGACTTATTGCTAGCATTCCAATAGGCAAAAAAAGCAAAGAAAAAAAGCATGATCAAGATCTCCCTGATTCCCCATGAAGTTTCCATGTTGATGATGAGAACAGTCAGGATTTGAACTGCCATGAGGAGGTTCAAATGGAGGTGGGGGACCCCATGCATAGCTCTGTTGCTGCAGTTGGTGGCCGTAGTGGCATTTGTAGCCACGGTGGTGGTGGTAGAGGCAGTGGTAGTGACAGTGGCGCTCAGGAAAAATACAGAGCAGGGTATTGAGAGGGGGTTGAGGATCCAAAAATGATATATCACAGTGTGACAGAAGTGGTGGGGAGGGATAGGACTGTGATGATGACATTATGGGAGGAGGGTGGTTGCTGCAGCGGCAGCAATACAGAGCTTAGGCAACTTACAACCAGAACCTCCCAAAAAACTGATAGAGCCAGATCTGCTGCTATTATGGTCACCTTGGGAACTGGTGATGCCATTGATACTATGGGCACAGGCTCAAAACGTGCCAGACCTAAGCCAAGCTTGGCTGCCGGTAGATATGTGCGAGTAACTTCTGTCTGGCAGTTTTTCTCCACAGTACCGGAAGACAAAAGCATCGCCATGTGCAAGATATGCAGGGTTAAAATACTGAAATACCCAGCAATCCAGTGTTGTACAAGCTAAACTCCCACCTAGTCAAGTTGCTGCCATTGCTGTACCAATTAGTGGATTCTGCTGCAATCAGTTGCTATCAAGTGCTGATAACTTCAACTAGGCAGGAACATTGTGGCCATGTTGCTTTTGGGGGAAGTAATACGTGATCCCTACATGGCACACGTGACACAATTTAGTCGTGCAATGCTTTTTGAAAAAGCATGCTGGCACACAGGGGGTATGGGCCATGGAGACTGTCTTCGAATTTCAACCATTCTTATGTGGCAAGAAGCTCCCTCCTGGACTTGTAGAGACAGAATGGTCTGCTATTACACTGCTTAATCTGTGATCTGTCCGGCTCCCTTGAAATCCATCTTGCATAGAACATCTATATGAGCAACATAGGTTCTGGTTTGAGGTCAAGCAGTCATTGCTCATCAGATACACCTTCCGCATACTAAGGCCCTTAGAAGAGAACACTAAATTTGTCAGTAGGGACAGCTGTGGCAGCAACAATGGCATCCTCCTGATATTTATCTTAGAGTAGATGCTCACACTGATCCAAGAAGGCAGAAGGAGAACAGCGTCCACATCTTGTGTAGCTGTTGGGAACCACAAGGACAAAGTCCCATGGAGAAGGAAGTGGAAAATGAGGGGGACCCTTCTATAAACAAAAAATATCCAAAACAGACAACTGCCAATCTTTAATTACATATAAGCATCTATTCTAGTGATCCTAGTGTTCTAACTGGCCATATTTATGCAAAAACTACTCTGTTTTACAATATTTTGACACAGTCCATCTGAATACAATTTGATGTGAATTAGTATCCACAGTCTAGATGGTCTACAATAATAAGCGCACATCATTTCATTAGTACAATTATTTCTACATTTACTGTATATTTATTTTCTCTTGTATAATGAGGAAGCAGATCACAAACAATGTAACATCCTGCAGTTATTTCTGTGAAAGCATTATCTCATTATTCATTAACTATAAATTTCAAACCGGATCTTAGGGTAAATTTAACTATTCTATCTGTAATTATATTTACTGCAAATAAAGCTTTATCCTGCTGATGTTACTTTTCACAATAGTTTCTTCTAGTCACAAACATCTCGATGGCTGACAGTAGAGCAGAATCTACTGTCTGGCACATTGTTTTCTCCAGTACAGTACTCTCATGATGTTCAACAACCAATAGGTAACAGGAGATTATTTCATAAACCACATTTTGTCTTTTCTTTAACTATATTTACTAACCAAATCAAACTGTGGTCACATTCATTGTCCTGCTTCTTTGCTTATTGTCTCTTCTCCTCTTATAACCTCTTTCCACAATCACAATCAAGATATCTCCCGTGCATTCCCTATACTCTGGAACTGTCTATCCAAACACATCAGACTCTCAACTACAGTGGAATCCTTCAAAAGAAACCTGAAAACTGACCTCTTCAGACAAGCCTACAACCAGTGACCCTGCTGCTGCTATACCACCATGACCAGCTTTACCCTCACCTACTGTGTCCTTCCTCCATACCTAGTACAGTTTGTAACTCGTCTTGGTCATGTGTAAGACGCCATGGAATAAATGGCGCTTTAATTATAACTTATAATAATAATAAAAAACTTCTTTTGCTCTCATTTAAATTTTTTTAATGTCATTATTAAAGATAAGTGAACTGCACAAAATTCTATTCGGCCAGATGGGTCCACTGATTCAATTGTGGCCCAAATCAATTCTACCCTAATCGAAAATGCTCCAATTGACCTGAAAATGTGTGTATGACAGTCTAACATTTCCTAGGACTAATATTTTTTCTCATGTTTCTCATTACAAAAAATTACAAAAAACATGTTCCGTTTTCTTATTACTAGGTGACAGATCTGTGAGATTCATCTTTAAGCAGGTCTGGTGTCAGCAATTTGTTGATTCTCGATGAACGCTTTATTATTAGAAAGTTAGCCTTATGTTCAGTCTGACTGACTGTCTTGCTGGTGGCTTTCTGTTTGTGTATATCACCTACAATTTTAAATGAATTCATTAAACGTTACATTTTAATTCATTGCTCCCCTTTTTTGCCTCATATAATTATATGTGGAGTTTTTGTAAGGACATCCATTTATCTGTAGTTTTTTTGTTGATTAATATAATACCAGAAGACCATGTGACTCAAAAATACTGGGGAGTAGTCAACAGAAAACAAGAAAATGACCTGGTAACCAATTGTCAATATAAAATCAGGATTTTTTTTTCATCTTAAAAAAAGACAAGCAGATGCCCTTACGTGTTACATTCATTGCCAAGTTCACAGTTCAATAGTAGTAGCGGTAGAAGAAGATTAGAGATGAGCGAATCTTTTCGCGATTTGTTGATTCGTATCGAATCTTTGAAATTTTTAGCTGCGAAGCAAATCCGAATATTAGGTGATTTGCTTCGGCTTTGTACGCATTCGCTCCGTAGTTTGTCCGATAAATTATACACTATTGCTACATATAAGTTAGTGTTGCGTACGAAGTTCGTTTATCGTATGCAAAAGCCCGGGAAGAAAGCGGTCACCTGACCTAGTGGGCAGGGCTTGCTCTGATTGGCTCAGGCTTGGTAAGCCAGTGATGCATCACTTCTGCTGCGACTGCTGAGACGAGCAGAAGCACTGTGTGTGAAGTTCTGAGACTCTGAGACCTGTTTTGTGAAAATTGGGGTGTAATTGCTCTGGGAATCCATATTACACATATCAGGGATACTGCAGGGCAAGTGCAGGGCCAGTTCAGGGCCAGTAATTAATCAGGCAGGGAGAGAGAGACAGGGAGAGATAGGGAGAGACAGGGAGATACAGGGACAAAGACCAGCTGCAGTGCCACAGAGTGAATTGAAAAATGTCTGGAATGGATAAGCTAAAGGGGTCCAGTTCCAGCCAGACCTCGAGCTCTAAAAAAAAGGAGAAGGTGGCACAGGGCAGAAGTGCCAAAGGACCTGTAGGCGGAGCATCCACTAGTAGTATTCGCAATACTTGGCCAATGTTCCACCAGTCTAACCCACCAAGGCGCAAAATTGTAGTGGAGAAGAAAGTGGATGAGGTAGTGGAAACGATGGCACGCTCATCTCAGTCTCAGCTGGATGATCTGCTTTCATCTGCTGATACAGTATCCATATGAACTCATATGACTCAGAGCATTCCTCCTGCTCCACCATTCCTCTCCAGCAAAGCCCGCATTTTCGTACGCACTTTGTACGCTTAAGCGTATGTGTTCAAAGAGGTTGCATATCTTTTTACCTGAACGTTCGTTATTAGTGCGCGAATGTTTGCTAAAAGCCATATAATTACGTATATTTTGTACGCAAATTCAACGAATCTATTTGTCGAATATACGAATCTTAGGAAAAGTTCGGCGAATGTACGGCGAATAAAATTTTGCATAATTCGCTCATCTCTAAAGAAGATCTGTGCTCAGTTAAAATGAACTTATTATTGGGTATCCTCAAGTATTCTGTAATAGTTCCTCTGGATATTATTGATTGAAGATGATGTTTGCAGTATGCTATCACATAGCTTCATGAGCTTATCTGTTCATCATATGTTGATTTCTGTAACAATTTGCTCATCTGTGTAACTGGCCAAACATATAATCATATTGCAGCCATTGAGCAATTGGCAGAGACTTAACTTGGAGCCCCGGGGACCCTATGCAGCACCTGTACTAGAGCCTCTCCAATTTACCACACACATTTACTATTAAAATATTGCCCCTCACAAAGGTATTGATTCTCCTAGTTGAAGTCTAGCTTGTAGAGAGTCTTAAGACCAATGTTCCCTGAGAAAAAATATAAACCAAAAAATACCTCTCCTCTAGAAGAAAGAAAGCTGCTCTTCTAGTGCCATCCTGTACGTCAATGTCCAACCCTTTATAGCGCTTTGAAACATGACTTGAGCTATCATCCAAACCAGAGATGCCCATTTGTACAAAATAAGGTTCAGGTTGGTTGGTTGGTTGATTGAGGAAGAGAATCAGTACCTTCTGAGGTCCTCTAAAAAGTTATCTAACATGGACAATCATAGACACCCAGAAACCTACTCTGTACTGACAAAAAGCCACAACTCACATATTATCTACCCATAGCCACCTTGGACAGTTTTCTGGAGTAGAGAATTTTTGCATGTAAATTTTTGTGGACAATTCTGTTTAATTACCGGTCAAAATATAGTAAATATTAAGTACAAGAGATTTCTGTATCTGTGTCCGACAAACAGCAGAAACAATATTTATTCAGATACTAAAAAAATCTTCCAAGTATTATCAAATCTATCAGTATTTTAATTTTGATGTCTAGCTCTGTCAATCAAGGGGGAGGGAGAGTCTCTTGAGCAATGGAGCTAGTCCCTCACTGCTCAAGGAGGCTGATTTTTAAAATTTGGTTCATACGAATCAATTTGCTCATCACTAATGGAAATATATGTTTTTTTTAAACTGTACTATACAACTATGTAAGAATATTGGGTCTGTGTCTTGTAACCCAGAATGTAATTTTAAAATGAGTGTATAATGAGAAAATTACCTACTATTCATATCAAATTTCCATGTCGCTGTGTGTATTAACAAAAAAAGTGTAACCTTTTAGTTTTCATTCTGGCCACTAAGCCTTATAATAGGCTGACACGTCCTGTCCTCATCTCCATAGTAACGAGGGCCTGGGAGGAGCGTCATCCTCAGTGCGACCGGCGTCCTTGTTTACCAAGCAACCAACAGGGGCGACTTGGAGGAGTCGACGGTCAGTGCCCTGTGCTGTGTCGGACGTGGGTCACATGATGCTGGCCACGTCACGTGACCCCTCTCCTTGACTAAACAGGCAACCTGCTGGCTACAGGTTGCCTGTGATTGGTGTTTCTTCTGCCTCACTAGCTATTTTGTAGATTTGGATTACCTGATATTGACCTCGGCTTGTAACTTGACCTTGACCTTGCTTAACCCTTTTTGGACTGAAGTGATCTCCTGGTTTTTTACTTAGGCTTCCCCTGGTTCTGGTTTTGCTTACGTTTGGAATTGGATCGTCTTCTCAGTTTCCGACCCTGGCCTGGTAACATTTATGCTCCTGTTGATCTGTCTTTGTTTGTTGTTTGTATCCTCCGTCTACCTTCCCTTTAAGGCCTGACACTTATGCTAAGTTAGGGACCGGTTGTGCACCGTCATCTAGGACGGACCGTGCAAGTAGGTAGGGACAGGGGTGAGTGAAGAGCACAGGGCTGCACTGTTCCCTATCATTCATGACAGTCACAGCTCCCCATCCTAGCACAATGACCTTTGCAGGGGTGCCCTACTACAGGTTTATATGGTCCATGTAGCAGCTGTAAAGTATATTTCAGAATGCAGGAAAGTTAGTACTGCCCCCACAATTATGTACAGAAAGTACAATAAAAATGGATTAGAAAAAAAGAATATGTTTCAGTATATGATTTTAATTATTAAAAAAATACTGTATAAGAGCAGCATTCCTTGTAAGTCTTCTTTATGAATTCCCCTATTGTCTTTTTTATATTTTTGAATGCTTATAACACATAATACAACAATACATTTTGTGTTCCTTATTTAAAAATTCCTCTGGGGGGTGTAAAAACAATTACAGCTTTGTTATGTCATAGAAATGAAAATAATTTGCTGGTACGTTTTTCCTTTAAAACTATTTTTATGCTCGGTATAGCATATACCACAAATTGTATGAAATTGCAATGCTCCTAAGTGATTTTTCATTGAAGGGAACAAAGTCATTTACTGAATAGACTCCTTTGAAAAGCATATGTCATCCACTGAACCATTCATCCATCAACAATTAAAACAAAGCATGTTCTCAGTATGACTAGTTATGTTCCTTTGTACATTGTGACAATAGCGATAAAGTTGACAGTAATGATCACTAATTCTGTCATTTCATAGTGTGAGTAAAGGTCACAGAAGTGAATTGTACATTTATTTTATATGCTAGTGTTCTCAAGAGCCAATAACACAGAAACTATTCTATTAGAGTGAAATTAGTAAAATTATTAATTAATAAAATTATCTTGAAGGGCTATAAGCGCAGAAAGGAAGGGGAAGGGGGGAGAGGACAGGAGTGGTAGTGGTGGCAAGTATAGGAGTAGTAGTAATTACTATAGCAGTCACTCTGGTACTTCCTGGAACGTGCAGTGATGGTAACATAGTAACATAGTTTATAAGGCCGAAAAAAGACATCTGTCCGTCCAGTTCGGCCTGTTTTCCTATAAATTGATCCAGAGGAAGGCAAAAAACCCCTGTGAGGTAGAAGCCAATTTTCCCCACTTTAGGGAAAAAAATTCCTTCCCGACTCCAATCAGACAATCAGAATTACTCCCTGGATCAACGACCCCTCTCTAGTAACTATATCCCGTAATATTATTACCCTCCAAAAATACATCCAGGCCTCTCTTGAACTCTTTTAGTGAACTTACCATCACCACCTCCTCTGGCAGAGAGTTCCATAGTCTCACTGCTCTTACCATAAAGAATCCTCCTTTATGTTTGTGTACAAACCTTCTTTCCTCCAGACGCAGAGGATGTCCCCTCGTCACAGTCACAGTCCTGAGGATAAATAGATCATGGGAGAGATCTTTGTACTGACCTCTGATATATTTATACATAGTTATTAGATCTCCCCTTAGTTGTCTTTTTTCTAAAGTGAATAACCCTAATTTTGATAATCTTTCTGGGTACTGTAGTCCACCCATTCCAGTTATTACTTTAGTTGCCCTCCTCTGAACCCTCTCCAGCTCTGCTATGTCTGCCTTGTTCACAGGAGCCCAGAACTGTACACAGTACTCCATGTGTGGTTTGACTAGTGATTTGTAAAGTGGCAGGACTATGTTCTCATCATGGGCATCTATGCCTCTTTTGATGCAACCCATTATCTTATTGGCCTTGGCAGCAGCTGTCTGACACTGGTTTCTACAGCTTAGTTTGCTGTTCACTAAAATTCCTAGGTCCTTTTCCATGTCAGAGTTGCCCAATATTTTACCATTTAGTATGTACTGGTGACTTGCATTATTCCTTCCCATATGCATAACCTTACATTTGTCAGTGTTAAACCTCATCTGCCACTTCTCTGCTCAAGCCTCCAGTCTATCCAGAGCTATCTGTAGCAGTATACTGTCCTCTTCTGTGTTAATTACTTTACACAGTTTAGTGTCATCTGCAAAAATTGATATTTTACTGTGCAAGCCTTCTACAAGATTAATAATTTAATAATAATCATTAATAAATATATTGAAGAGAATAGGGCCCAATACTGACCCCTGTGGTACCCCACTAGTTACAGTGACCCAATCTGAGTATGTACCATTAATAATCACCCTCTGTTTTCTATCACTGAGCCAGTTACTTACCCACATACAGACATTTTCTCCCAGGCCACGCATTCTCATTTTATATACTAACCTTTTATGTGGTACCGTGTCAAATGCTTTGGAGAAGTCCAGATATACAACATCTATTGATTCGCCGCGGTCCAGTCTAGAACTTACCTCTTCATAGAAACTAATTAAATTGGTTTGACATGACCGATCCCTCATGAAGCCATGCTGATATGGAGTATTTTGCTTATTTTCATTGAGGTACTCCAAGATAGCATCTCTTAGAAAACCCTCAAACAGTTTACCCATGACAGATGTTAAACTTACCGGCCTATAGTTCCCGGGCTCTGTTTTTGGACCCTTTTTGAATATTGGCACCACATTTGCTATGTGCCAATCCTGTGGAACACTCCCTGTCAGTATAGAGTCCTTAACCCCTTGACGTCAGCCATCTGTGTATATACGTCCTATCTGCACATGCCCCGTGCAGATAGCACGTATATACACGTGCAGGCAGCGCTTTAATCCCAGCGCTGATCAGCGCTGGAATTAAAGCTCCTGCTCCCGCAATCTAGCAGGAGCAGGTCGGGTCCCTGCTCACAGACAGAGCAGGGACCCTGAGGAGAAGACAGGAGCGGTTTATTACCGCTTCTGCCTTCTCCTGTGCAGGAGGAGAACGTACCTGCTGCCATGCTGGAGGAGGAAGGAAGCGCAGAGCCGCTTCCTGTGTTAGTCCCGGTGGTCACGTGACCGCCGGGTGTCTCGGGGCCACAGCAGTGCTGCAGGGTCTAAGGAGACCCTGATCAGCTCTGCCTGTGTCCAATGCCCCCACAGGGGGCTGTTTTCCCCTGTAACTGGGGCTCCTGTGGATGCCCCAGTTACAGTGGAAACAGTGAAAAAAAAAGTAAATGTCCTCCAGAGGTCTTTTAATGACATCTTGGGGGACATATTATTTGTCAAAAATAAATTAATATATAAGTAAAAAAATAATAATAAAAATCCAAATAAAAAGTGTAAAAAAAAAAATAATTAAAAACGCAGTCGCCAACGGAAACAGTCACCATAGTCGCCCTGTTCAATAAAATATATACATGTTATATATCAAAACGATCGTCATGAAATAGGGAACCCATAACAATAATTGTCAGTTTTTATATTTAAAAAAGAAAAATCTATAATTAAAAAAAAATACTTTTGTTTTAATAAGAATTAGCGGTTTTCGTCCAAATTAAACCTAAAAAAAATAAAAAATCTTTGAAAGAAACATTCTAATAAAAAGTCCTAAGTGTCAAGAAAAAAAATTATTTTGGTATTCAAACAAATAAAAAAAAAATTATAGTCACTAAACCACCATGTGCCCAAATCACAAAAAGTTGCCTGGACATTCAGGCCTTTTATAGGTCCGGTCATGAAAGGGTTAAATATCAGAAATAAGGGTCTGGTGATGACATTACTTAATTCTCTTAGGATACGGGGGTGTATGCCATCCAGTCCTGGCGATTTGTCTATTTTAATCTTTTTAAGACGCAGCTCTACTTCTTCTTGGGTCAGACAGGGCACTTTTAATGGGGAATATACTTTTATATTCTGCATTTCATCTGACAGTTTATTTTCCTTAGTGAATACAGTGGAGAAAAAGATATTTAGTAGCTTTGCTTTCTCCTCATCGCTCTCTGCAACTCCCCCCTCATTACTCTGTAAGGGGCCGACACCTTCAGGTTTATACTTTTTACCATTTATATCATTAAAGAACATTTTAGGGTTAGTTTTACTCTCTTTGGCGATTAATATCTCAGTCTCTAGTTTGGCTGTTTTTTATTTGTCTTTTACATATTCTATTTTTTTCCTTATAGTTTTTCAATGCTTCCTCGCTCCCCTCCTGTTTTAGTGATTTAAATGCTTTCTGTTTGTCATTTATTGCTTTCTTTACAGTTCTATTTATCCACATTGGTTTTTTCTTGTTCCTTAACCTTTTATTCCCATAAGGGATGTACCTCTCACAATTAGATATTAGGATGCTTTTAAAAATATCCCATTTTGTGGCTGTATTTTTATTTTTGAGGACTTTGTCCCAGTTAGTTAGGCCTATGGCCTCTCTTTGTTGGCTAAATTTTGCTTTTTTGAAGTTTGGTATTTTTGTTCCTCCCTGAAGAAACGCTCTTTTGAATGACAGTTGGAAGGTTATTATATTATGGTCACTATTTCCCAGGTGTCCCCCAACCTGCACATCTGTTGTTCTGTCAGGTCTATTGGTTAATACTAAGTCCAGTATGGCCGTCCCTCTAGTCGGGTCCTGAACCAGTTGGGAAAGGTAATTGCCTTTGGTTATTTCCAAGAACCTGTTTCCTTTATGAGATATACAGGTTTCAGTTTTCCAGTCTATATCTGGGTAATTGAAATCCCCCATAATAACGACCTCATTATGATTTGCCACCTCGTCTATTTAGTTTAGAAGTAGATTTTTTATGGGCTCTGGATTACTAGGGGGTTTATAATAAACTCCTATTAGTATTTTATTATTGTTTTTGGATCCATTTATTTCTACCCACAGTGACTCCACATCTTCATGTCCCTCACTTATATCTTCCCGGAGTGTGGGCTTTAGACAGGACTTTACATAAAGGCAGACCCCTCCCCCTCTCCGGTTTTGGCGATCCTTTCTAAACAGACTGTAACCCTGTACGTTAACTGCCCAGTCATAGCTATCATCCAGCCGTGTCTCAGTTGTCTCAGTTACTCCCACTATGTCATAGTCCTCCTCACACATCACTAATTCCAGTTCACCAATTTTATTAGTCAGGCTTCTGGCATTAGTGTACATATACTTAAGAGGTCTATGTATATTTTTTACCCCCCTTTTTAAATTACTATTACCTGTGAAGTGAATATCCGGGGTTTTGGGGTTACTTTGGTTGATGTTTTGCCCAATATTCTCCCTACATTTCTCACTAATCCCAACCCCCACTAACACCCCACTTTCCCCTCCTATGACCCACTCTCTATCTACACTATCTACCCTTTTATTAGTATTACCCCCGACCCTCCCCCCAGATCCTAGTTTAAAAGCTCCTCCAGCCGTCTAACCATTTTTTCCCCCAGGGCAGTTGCACCCTCCCCATTAAGGTGCAGCCCGTCCCTACTGTAGAGTCTGTAGCCGACAGAAAAGTCGGCCCAGTTCTCCATGAACCCAAACCCTTCCTTCCTGCACCAGCCTCTGAGCCACTTATTTAACTCCCTAAGCTCCCGTTGTCTCTCTTGTGACGCTCGTGGCACTGGTAGTATTTCTGAAAACACTACCTTGGAGGTCCTGGACTTGAGCTTCTCTCCTAGTTCCCTAAAATCATTTTTAAGGACCTTCCATCTCCCCCTGACTTTGTCATTGGTGCCAATGTGTACCATGACCACCGGGTCTTCCCCAGCCCCACCCAGCAATCTGTCAATCCGATCCGCGATATGCCGAACCCGAGCACCTGGGAGACAACACACTGTTCGGCATTCACGGTCTCAGCGACAGATGGCCCTGTCTGTCCGCCTAATAATAGAGTCAAGTAATAGGGGTGCAACATTTCTTCCCCTCAGGGCACACCCTGCTTTGGGCTCTCCTGCCTGTTGGTAGGTGGGGTGGCCATGGGGTCTGTGGCTTTTAGGGTACAAGCCAGGGCTCCATCGAAGTACTGGAGAAAGGGGCAATGATGTGGCAGTTCAGGTTGGCAATGCAAGGCAAGGATGAAGCTGGTTTTGAGGTAAAAAGTCCACTGTACGTTAATAGGGCAATTTCAGGAGATAACACACTCAAAGTAAATTCAGTCTTTTCAGGTCACATGTACTGTTTTCCCAAATCTGTGTGTTAGGATATAGGCTGTAGCATGAGTACATCTCTGAGTCACTTTCCAGTTAATCCAAACAGACCTGTGGCCAAGGGTTACAACCTCTCTCCCAATAAATCATTACTCTCAGTATGTCACTACAATGCCCAACTATGAGGTATAGTCCTTTCACAGATGGCCAGTCAGTCTCAGTAGTATGGTAGGGTGCCTGAAACTTCTCATCGACCAAATGTAGTGAAGTCCATAGCCTCAATACATGTGCTACCTTGTACTGACATTTTGTCCATACCCTGTCCCTTTTGTAAAGGCCCTCAACCTTTTGCAAAGTTCAGTGCTCCTTTCTTGCAGAGGCTGGCACAGGTTTTCAGTCACATTTCTGGCACACCTCTCAGGTTGCAGAGCTGGTATAACCCTCTCTGCTGCTTCTCTCTCAGATACCAGCTATCTATTTTTGCTTCCTCACACATCAACTGCTGGCTGTACACTCCCTATCTCACAGCTCCCTGCTTAGAGGGATGGGGTCAGTCCACATCTAGCAATTGAGTCTAGGCCCAGAGATTAACTATTTCTCTCATATACAGCCTGTGAGACATAAAATACACCGTAAAGTCACATAACCCCATTAAGCAGTAAACCACCATCTCTCAGTTTATGAGTCAGTAGCCATGTTTTTTTCCTATTTCTCTACCATAAGTTCCTGCTTTTATTTACTTTTATTTACTTGTGTGATCTCACGCTGGAGGTAACTAGGAGTTGGTCGCTGTGTGTCGGCCTGTATGCTCCTTCCGCAATTGCCCTTACGGCAAGGTAGGTTAGTGTTAGGTCCCGTGTCACTCTGAGATACCTTGACACGGTGCTTCTCCGGTATGTTCTTGATATAAGAATATATTGGCGAAAGTCTCATTTTAACATCAGCGTGAGGGTTTAGCCATATATTATCAATTGCATCTACCGTCGCAGTGCACCTCTATCAGTGATTGTTTTATTTACTAACAAACATACTGAATACTGAAATGTGAGACTAGAATAATGTGATTGAAAGACTGGAAATAAGTGAGTGAACTGTGACACGAATTTCATGGAGGCATTGTAGCAAGTAGACTTGGGTCAGGTCACTCTGGTTAGTACTCCTGAGAGTCTTTTGACTATATTATTCAGAAGACACACTGTAGCTGGCACAAATGAGAGTACTGTGGTTGGTATTGATGATGGTACTCTATTTTGGGGGACCAAACCCTATGGTTATCACTGGTAGAGGGGGCTGTGGTTATTACTGCAATTAGGACCCTGAGGTTGTCACTTTTATTAGGACTCTGGGCTGTCACTGTAATATAGGTACTCAGACTGTCACTATTGGTGGGCACAATGGCTGACAGTATGCGACCAATAAAATGCCACTTGGTATTATTTCTTATGGGCTCCAGTACCGGACAGACTGCCACATAACCTTTCTTCTATTATGTGGTCAATGTTACGGGGAGAAGATTTTGGTTGATTAACCTTAGGCACCTAAGGGGTTTGTCCAGCCTCTGCTGGTTTCCTAGTAAGGTGACTGCACATTACACTGAAACCTAAAGGTGTCAGTACACCTTCTACAAGTCTCATCTGAATACTCACTTGGCCAACAGCTATTTTTCCTGACTCCCACATACACATACACACTTGGCTGAGCTTATGGCTATTTTCAAAGGGGAGATGGGAGAAATCTGCTGCCAGACAACTATAGCCACCTCATCTCCAAGAACAAAAGGATTTGACATTTAAATTCATTCAGCCAGAATCTTCTCTCTCTTGACACCCCCTGTCGGGCATAGAGACGGGAACTATTTGCATATATTATTGTCTGGTCTAGTCAAAAACAGTGGGTTTGGCTGACAAAACTGTAATGTGTATGGGGCCTTAAGAGAAGGTGGTCACCTTATAATAAGGTAATATGGGCTACAGCTATGCAATATTTTCCAGTTATTGTAAGTGCATATAGAATTGCTGACATTTTCCTGTAACTGGGAAGGGTAAGGCTACTTTCACACTGGCGGCAGGCCTGATCCGGCAGGTGAAGGGTGCTGCCGGATCAGGCCTGCCGCAGTGACATGTGTGGAGCCGGAACCGCGCTCCGGCCCCACACATGTCACACAGTACATACATACACATAAACATAAACATACACACACATATAGACAAACAAACACACATACATACTTACATGCTCCCCGGCAGGTCTTCGGAGCGTCAGAGGGACAGGACGGCTCACACAGGTCACGATTCCCCACAGCGCCCTCTGCTGGGCGCCTGGTGGAATCGTCATGATTCCACCAGGCTCCCAGCAGAGGGCGCTGTGGGGAATCGTGACCTGTGTGAGCCGTCCTGTCCCTCTGATGCTCCGAAGACCTGCCGGGAGCATGTAAGTATGTATGTGTGTTTGTATGTCGATATGTATGTGTATGTTTATGTGTATGTCTGTGTCTGTGTCTATGTGTAGCCGGATCCGTAATGGACTCCATTGAAAGTCAATGGAGGGCGGATCCGGTTACCATTATGGTCACACCAGACGGATCCACCCCCATTGACTTGCATTGGGGGTCATCCCGGATCCGTCTTGGTGCGGATGCCTGGACCGGAGAGCAAACCGCAGCATGCTGCGGTTTGTTCTCCGGTCTGAAGACGGAACGGAATGCTTTCAGGAGCATTCCGTTGTCTTCAGTTCAGTTTTGTCCCCATTGACAATGAATGGGGACAAAACTGAAGCGTTTTATTCCGGTATTGAGCCCCTATGACGGAACTCAATACCGGAATTTTAAAACGCTAGTGTGAAAGTAGCCTTAGTCCTTTTTTCCCAAGTTAGCAAACATTATGTGTGGCTTTAGCCAGGGCAAACATAGAAGTTAATCCTGCTCCTACACGGCTGATTGGCTGATAGAAATAGTAAACAATGTCAGAGTGACACTGATATAATCACATGATTCACATGATTAAAAAAAAGCCTGTTTAAAAACACTCTGCGCCATTGATTTAAAACCATTCCAAAAATTATGGGGGGAAGATGTCTGCCGGTGTTTATGCACACTCTATTATTATTATTGGTAAAAAAAACCTGTGGCTTATTCTGAAAAAGTGTACAAATTTTTTTTGGCTTTATCAGAAAGGCAAGGCAGTTTTTTTGGACAGTTGGCCAGAAGTAACAATGCCTACTAAATGAAATTTTGGTGAAGGTGAGGAAGTGTGCTACATTTGCAGAACGATGAGACACATTTTATGAACAGCTACTTAAAAGTATGAATGCCATAGAGAAGAATAAAATTTGGGTGAAGGTGCGAAACGGCATCACAATTACCACTACTGAGCTATACAGTAGCAACTGCCCCACCAGCAACTTGGCTACATGGAAGTTCAGCGTGCCGACAAGGTCGTGAATAGTTTTCTCATGGCCACACATTTCATTGGAATGGATGTCTCACGATGGAGCGGAGGACAAGGAGGAAGAGGAGGAGGAGTCTGATCAGGTGAAGAAGTAGCTGATGATGATGACAAGGGCACTGTCATATGTACTGTATTGCTTGAGGATGTAGCCTGGCAGGCACAAAGAACTGGGAGGAGGATGGTCTTGTTCTGAATTCTGGCCAGTTCTATTTTCTCACAGGATCCGGTGATGTCACCTAATGTGCTGCGTAGCCCTGGTACCTTTGTTTGTGTTTGAATCCCCTGGCTTATTTTCATCCTGCAGGTCTTGCATGTGACAGTGCAGCCTTGTGGGAAAAGCAGCCTTGTGGGAAAAAACACTCACATAGAGCTAGCAGCAGCCAAGCTTGGCCTAGGTCTGGCACATTTTGAGCCAGTGCTCACAGTATCAGTGGAATCACCAGTTCCTAAGCTGACAACAATAGAATCAGATGTGGCCCTGGCAATTTTTTGGAAGGAGTCTTTAGGACTCAAGTAACACCAGTGTTCCATAACTGGATTTCTTATTCCTCTTCTTGCTGCCTACCTCTTTTCTCTGCTTTATTCATGTTCTTCTCTGTTTTCAGTCACACTATGCGTTCTGCTGCTTCTGTGGAAAGGCGTAAAAAGCCATCTTCCTCTGTCCCTGTAAACGCTGATTGCTGTGAGCCCCATTTATTTCTATCATCCCATTGCTTACTAATTAACCAGAGGATGCTCCGAAGATAGAGGGATGTGCTGCTGCCAGTAATCAGAACTGGCAGCAGATCAAATAGGCAGGGAAACTGAGTAAGACCATAATGTTTTAGTGAAATGTATTATACACATTCATGAGGGCAGGGAGAGGAGAGGCAGGCTGAGAAGAGTGTTCAGAGAGTTGCTAAGGGGACACTTTGCATGCAAATTTCTAATAGAAGTTTACATAATTGCTACAATACAATCAGTACAATACAAAGTCACTGTCCCTACACATTAAAAAAATTAAATGACAGTTAAACAAAGCTCATTTGACTATGTGTGGCAGTTTCCAGAACATCTTGGTTTTTTTTTTACCAGAAATTGATATTAGTTTGTACTTTACAATCACTCTGCCCTTGCAATAATGGAAGATCAGCACTCTGTGCATATGATAGAGTTGGGTTATGCACAGCAGCCCATCTCAGTAGGCAGAGATGCAATGGCGATGGGAAAGCAGCAGTCTTAACCAATGATCAGACAGTGTGTTTCAGACTTCTTTCTATTCATTGTAGTTAATATAGTTAAACTGTGGTCACAGATCACAGCTACATCCTCACAGAATTGAGCCAAACAGCAGCCAAGCAGCAAGTACTAAAGAAAACAAATAGTGGGTAAACATAATTTATGGGTATATCATTTTTATGGGTACCTCACATATCAGTACACTGCTGTATATGTTACATATCTGTACACACTGCATCTATTATACTTCATACTTCACATATCGGTACACTGCTGTATATGTTACATATCTGTACACACTGCATCTATTATACTTCATACTTCACATATCGGTACACTGCTGTATATACTATATATCTGTACACACTGCATCTATTATACCTCGTACCTCACATATCAGTACACTGCTGTATATATTATATATCTGTACACACTGCATCTATTATACCTCATATATCAGTACACTACTTTATATACTATATTCCTGTACACATTGCATATATTATAAGGTATAATAGATTCAGTGGGTACAGATATATAGTATATCCAGCAGTATACTGATATGTGAGGTATGAGGTATAATAAATGCAGTTTGTACAGATATATAATATATACAGCAGTGTACTGATATGTGAGGTACGAGGTATAATAGATGCAGTGTGTACAGATATATAATATATACTGCAGTGTACTGATATGTGAAGTGAGGTACCCTCAATGAAGTACATATTTATATGGTGAAGTTGGGGAGGGGGTTACTGTATCTTGTGCTGCATGCTAGTATCAGATGCTGCTCTGAGGTACTTTGGAATGCATGCTGGTGTCAGATGCTTCTCTGGGGTATTTTGGACTGCATGGTGGTATCACATGCTGCTATGGAGGTATTTTGAGCTTCATTATGGTACAGCATGTGTTGCAGTTGAGGAGGGTAACATATGTCCCTGACCATATGATTAGGCATTGTTGTGTTTCACTTTCATTTCCTTTTTATATTGATGGTTTACATAGAGGCATGACCAAGTAAAACAAAATTCACCTCCACCGTGTGCACTGCACACTATTATTTTTATGCAATATGTGTGGGCTGGTTGGTTTTTGTGCCAGGGCTGTTTTGTAATGCAAGTCTGGCAATAATGGCACACTATATAACATGCAGCAGCAAGCACAGTGTGAGGGGAGGGGCAAGGAATGGGTAGTGGGAGGGGTATGAATGGTGCATGGGGACCAATTCAGATTCTTGCTATCGGGCCCAATGATTTCTATGTACACCCCTGATCACTAAGTTAGGTATACCATTAAATTCATTAAAAACTACAACTTGCCCTGGAAAAAACAAGTCTAAAATAAAAATGAAAAAATGCTTGGTCACTAAGGGTTTATTAAAGTGCATTTTAATTAGTAATGTAAAATAGACAAAATAAGCAAAATAAAAATATGAAAAACACAGTATATTTTACAGTATATTCTACAACCCCCCTCCCCCAATTACCTCATTGCCTAGGTTCCAGCCTATTTATTGTACTGCAAATCCATGCTTTTCTTCCATCTCAGATAATATTTGCCACAGTAGTAAAATTCTGCACATGGCATTTCTGACTTGAATTTGTTTCCATAAATATTCAGGAAATGATTTAACGAAAGTCCTTGTGAAAGGAAATGAATACAAGAAACAGAAGATATTTCTCTTAAAAAAGTAAAGTATGCAATGCAAGTCAATGTTTGGCTTGGAGATTTAATCTTGTTCAAAGTGAATCAGGTGGCCATCTTATCCGGGTAACAGTAAATAAACCAAAGTGCTGCAGATTTATAACTCGAATACATTAAAATGCTCTGGGATAGGATCCAGAGAGTAGAAATAAATCTACCAACATACTGTACAGGCATTGTAATCATAAAATGTGCACATTGCAGATTTTGTTCAGGTCTAGATTATGAATATACCCCTGATCCAGAGAATACAGGCCATTCGTAAACAAACCTAGCAAATACTAAGAAACTTTATTATTTATCTATATCAAATTAACATTTACGTCATGGTGCCAGTGCAGTACCCCAGACATGGGGGTATTTGCAAATGTTTTATTATGCATTATTATGTTATGCATTGTTATGCCATTCATTCCAGGAAGAAGATGTTTGGCGATTTTGGCAGGAACAGGGCTAAACACCCTGTTCCTCCCCTCATTGTGGGAGAGGGCTGGTCCTACTTCCTGCCAGGAGAGGAAGTTCAGATCTAGACAGCAAGGAGATAGGAAGCACATGCCAGAGGCACCATATCCAGTTCTTCTGTGAGTCTATCACTCCAAACAAATTGCCATAATTAAGAACTTTGCTTCCAAGAAGCTTCAGAGTGCCTAGACATCTGTGTGATCAGCAAAACCACAGCTTTAGAATCCCTGCTGCCATTGAGGGAAAACATGTCAGACACCAATCACCTAGAATAACCACCAGACCAGACTAACTTCAAGACTGTTAGCCACCAAACCTCCTCATCTGGTACAAGAAACTGCACTTTTTATTTAATACTGCTGGATTTGTCACAAGTTATATATTATATAAGTAACTTATATTTTTACTTCTGGCCTGATTCTTCAAGCCACCTTTCCATCACATAGATCCCCAGGGAGCAATGGCCTGAGGGAGTACACTGTGACACAATACCTCATCAGGGGCTCTTCCACTCCCATCCTTTGCACCGGCTCAGGATCAACATTGGGAAAAATTTTCCTCTTTCTTTTCCCTCCGCCTGCAGAGTGACCTTGGTACATCTCATACTGCTGGACATGCCCACTCAGATTGTGTCAGCTATAAAGCAACTCTCTGCAGCTGTTATTGCAGTAACTAGGCACCACAGAGAACGCTCTGCTCTTCCTCCTCCCGAAAAAGATTTTTCTTAGTCTCCGGGTGTCAGAAAATGAGTTTTTGTTTTTACAGTATGTTAAGCATATTTTTAAAACATTTTTGTTGATTTTTATTTTTACTTTTCCATGTTACTGTCTATATATGAAAAACAATCCTAAAATCGTAGTTTTTACACTGGTCACTACACCTAAAATATATTAACTCCTTGACGACCACCCCGTACATGTATGTCGTCTCTTTAAAGATAGTGCCCTCTCCGGAGTGGAGGAAGCACCATAGCCACAGCAGACATTGAACCCCCCCAGATGCCGTGGTCAAATGTGACCATCGCATCTGAGAGCAGAAAACCCAGAAGAGCAGCGCTCCCAGGTCCTGAATGGCTAATCAGCACGATGTTCAAGGCAGCCGTTGGTTGTCTATAAAAGCCCTGGTCTCTATGAAGAAAGCAGGGCTTTTAGAGCTGCTTAACAAATCTCCAAAGAATTGCATTAGCAATTCAATGAAACATACTGTGGAAGCAATTTAATAATTGCTTCTTATAGTCACCCAGGATGACTTTAAAAAAGTAAAAAGAAGTTTTTAAAATATAAAAAATATAAAAATTCAAATCACTCCCTTCCCCCATAATTAAAAAAATAAATAAATAAAAAATATATGCATCGCCACATCCCAAAATGCTGCCATGTTCAGGTGTTACGAGCCTAGGCAAATCAGCTGGTTTATTCAACGATGGTTACAAGACAAACATAAATAAGAATCAAATAAGACATACGTCTAGGAAACAGTGCTGAGCTAATCTCCACCCAACCACTGTCCCTACCTACCTGGACAATCTGTCCTAAACGACAGCCCCCAACTGGTCGACAGTCCCTATGCTGACTAAGTGCAGAGACAAAGTACAAGCACCTGCAGTAAGAACTGCCAGAGCCTGAGCATACTAAGCAGACATGAAACAGGAACACAAGACCAGACCAAACAGTCAGAATCAGGATCAAAGCATAAACTGAAAGCCATGCGGATAAGAACACACACAGCATGGTGTTCACTGGCAGACAAGGACATAACCAAAGACGTTACAAAGACAAATTGGACATTGCAGACATATGCAACATTGATGAACAATCAGGCTGACCATACGAGTCAGGGCAGAAGTACACACATTCTGGTCAGGATAGCAATCAGCCTGCACACGGCTTTGTAGACACTGAAGCAGGGAAAGTGCCAGGGACTGCAAGGGTGTTTATTTGTGATGCGTTAGAGGTTGACATTTTAAAGAGGACCTTTCACCGGTTCTTACATTACAGTATCAATACCTCGTACTGTATGGCAGGTTTACTGAATATGATATTGCAAATTTTTTTTGCTGATCGGCTGCTCCATTGGCGGCTGTGCCACCCATTCTTTTTTGGCACCCTGTATGCTAATAAATAGCATCGGTACAGGGAGGAGGAGATGGCAGCTTATCTCAGGGGGCGTCTCCTTCTCGCTGGCTGTGAGCGGTCCAGTCACAGTGTACAGCGTCACAGTGAGTGTGTGAGTGTGTGTGAGTGTGTCTGCTGCTGTCATCAGGGAAGCAGATACGTTTTTTTTCTTTTTAATGGAGCAGGAGAAGACACTAAGGGTCAAAGGGGGCACAAGGAGGACACAACCAAAGTGAGGAGGCACAAGGAGGATATAACTACAGTGAGGGGGTACAAGGAGGACATAACTACTGAGAAGGGTCACAAAAGTGGGCATAACTACTGTGAAGGGGCACAATGATGGGCACAACTACTGTGAAGGGGCATAAAAGTGGGCATAACTACTGTGAAGGGGCAAAAAGGTGGGCAAAACTACTGTGAAGGGGACACAAGAAGGACATAAGTATTGTGAAGGGGCTCAATGTGGGTTAACTACTGTGAAGGGGCCCAAAGGTGGGCATAACTACTGCAAAGGGGCACAAAGATGGGCATAAATACTGTGAGAGGACATAATGTGGGCAAAACTGCAGTGAGGGGACACAATGTGGGCATCTCTACTGTAATGGAGGCCCAATGTGGGAATTAGTAATGTGAGGGACACTAAGGGGAAATGCCCTAGATTACCCTGGTATACATTGGAAAAGCTCGGTCTTACAGGCCAGCACAGCACCCCCTGCTGGGGATTTTACAGGGGCAGCAGGTACACTACACATGCCACTAAACTTAGCCACCTTTATGTAAATTTGAGTGGCAAATGCAATGGGGGGGATTCTGAATCCTTTCCCCAGGTGTTGGAAAGTCTAGCTGCACCTCTACCTACAGATGACTGCAGCCAGCATGCACAACACAATCATCCAGCATACCTGGGACACACGTCATCTGCAGCCAATACATAAGAGTGCAGGTAGCCAGCCTACATGCCAACGTAGTAACACAGTGAACCACACTGTGACAAATGCCTGGACCAAGGTTAAGATTTCCTGTCTTTTGAGAGCAGCTACAGTATGTGGGCCAAAGACACATTGGACAGGAGGGGACCTCATTGGCTTCTATGGGAAGAGTTTTCTAGGCATGCTCTGTGACCTGTGTAGAGCTTAGGCTACTTTCACACTAGCGTTTTAAAATTCCGGTATTGAGTTCCGTCATAGGGGCTCAATACCGGAAAAAAACGCTTCAGTTTTGTCCCCATTCATTGTCAATGGGGACAAAACTGAACTGAAGACAACGGAATGCTCCTGAAAGCATTCCGTTCCGTCTTCAGACCGGAGAACAAACCGCAGCATCCGGATCTGTCCTCCATTGATTTGCAATGGGGGGTCATTCCGGATCTGGCTACAGAGATAGATACATACATACAGACATACATACAGACAGACATACACACATACATACTCACATACTCCAGGGACGCCGGCAGCATGTCTTCACGCGCCTCCTGCGCGCAGCTATGACGTTTCCCCACTGCGCCCAGCAGAGGGCGCTGTGGGAATCGTCATCACTGCGCGCAGGAGGCGCGTGAAGACGTTCTGCCGGCGTCCATGGAGTATGCGAGTATGTATGTGTGTATGTGTGTATGTCTGTATGTGGGTATGTCTTGCTCCGGCTCCACACATGTATCAGCGGCAGTACGGATCCGTCGGCACCCTTTAGGTGCCGGATCCGTGCTGCCGCTAGTGTGAAAGTAGCCTTAAGGCCCTTTTAGACGGGCCGATTATTCTCCCTGCCCGAGCGCCGATCAGCGATATCGGCGCTCGGGCAGGGAGCCTTTACACGGCCCGACGAATCGAGCGCCGGGCCGCACGAGTGATCGCTGTATCGCTTGTGCGGCCGGGAAGCTCCATACTGTCAGGCGCACATCGCCTATTTACACAGGGCGATGTGCGCCCGACAGATTGGATCTTTTGGTTTCTACAAAAGATCCAATCAGCTGACGAACGAGCGTTTTGCTTGTTCGTCGGCTGATTAGGGCCACTTTTACACGGGCCGATTATCGGCACTAGCGTTCCTAGGAACGATTTTTCGGCCGATAATCGGCCCGTGTAAAAGGACCTTTAGAAGGGAGTAGATGATCTGTGATATGTCCTATTGTGAATGGATCCTGTCTTATCTATACTGAAAAGTTAAGGTGGATTTACAATTACAGATAAGCGGGCCAACAACCAACAACCAGATCACCAGGGTTCATAGGACGATCCTGTTGTTTGTGCAAGCTCCTAAATTATTGTTTCTGGGCAGCAGATCATGCTGTCTAAATAAGCGATCGCAATAGCGATCCCTCATCCTCACATATGTGCAGCCGGAAAATGTGCTGCACCTCGGTGCGTCTAAATGCGCCTTTACCTGCACAGAATCAGAAAATTATAAATATTTTTAGACCAAGTGGTCAGAGTAGAATTTGAAGGATTATGTATATATACACTTTTTTTAAATATAGATATTAACAAGAAAAATTAAAAAAAGTAAAACTAACAAAAAAATTCTTAAAAATATGTTTAACATAAACATTTTATTTAACCAATCATTCATTATCACATACATATATGTGATAATGTGTAAGGTAATGTGTGGAGCAGGTTGCTGCTATAATGACCAGGATCGGCGATGCCAAAACTTGTGATTTAACCCCTCAGATGCCACAGTCAGTAGCATTGTGGCATTTGTGGAGTTAGATAGAGGGAGGGAGCTCCTTCTGTCTTTGATCAAGGCTCCCGCAGGCCCCAATCGGACAGCCTGGGTTCCTTCTAATGGTTCCCAAGCCTGCCATGCTAAACTGTAAAGCATGATGCACGGCTCAGCAGGCAGTGTGTCAGACACTCATAGACCATAATAGTTCTCCGTTATGGTTTATTGGACAAGTGACCAGAAAATCACAGGTTCTAGCCCCCTAAGGGGACTAAAAGTTAGTTTGTAAAAAACAAAACATAAAAATTTTACGTTGTTTATTTTTTCTTTTCCATTTAGCCAGTGTGAAATAATATGTGAATGTAGTCCTTCTCAGATGGAGAAGGAGAAATGTATATGATCCTTTCTGTATATATTAAAAAATGAATAAAAACTATTGTTAACAAAAAAAAATTAAAAAAGATGTGATGATACATTTCCTTTAAAGGGAGGTCCTTTGATGGTGCAATATAGGATTTAAGCCTCTAGTTCCACAAATACAACAAAAGTGTGAAATACTGTATTTATCAGGTGAAATAAGGTAAATCATGTTTTCTTTATTAAATGTGGTAATGTATGTTAGACTTACAGTACTCATCAATGAGATTCACAGAAATAAAGTGAGAACTGAGAAGTCTATAATGTGAATTTAATGCCTTTCTACATTGAAAATGCAGTAGTCTAATTTGTAGAGAGCTTTCTGAAGAGCTGTTCACTGACGGTGCAGCCTATTGATCTTTATGCTATATCTGCTTCTTCTTATAGAGCGAATCTAACACTTCTTTACCGTGTCTCAGTTGCTTTATTCTAATGGTGTTATCGCTTTATCACTTCTGGCTTGCCAGATCCCTGTGGAAAAATAATATTAGCAGGCACTGTCTAATTTAATAGCTTCCCTAAAAATGCCATTTGCTTAAAGCAGTTGTCTGAGGTATATAAAAACTTAAGTAAGCCCTGTAAACTGCCTAAAAACACAAATGAATGCATACTCACCTGTCTTCTCCTCTGCTCCTTCCTGTGATACGCTCTGATCCTCACTGCTGCTCTTTGTTTTCCTGGCTGTGCAGTACTCAGATGGACTGGAGGCTTGGTCAAGACTGGAGGCTTGGTCAGAAAAGTGGCAGATGAGGTTTAACACTGACAAATGAAAGGTTATGCATATGGGAAGGAATAATGCAAGTCACCAGTACATACTAAATGGTAAAGCACTGGGTAACTCTGACATGGAAAAGGACCTAGGAATTTTAGTGAACAGCAAACTAAGCTATAGAAGCCAGTGCCAGACAGCTGCTGCCAAGGCCAATAAGATAATGGGTTGCATCAAAAGGGGCATAGATGCCCGTGATGAGAACATAGTCCTGCCACTTTACAAATCACTAGTCAGACCACACATGGAGTACTGTGTACAGTTCTGGGCTCCTGTGAACAAGGCAGACATAGCAGAGCTGGAGAGAGTTCAGAGGAGGGCAACTAAAGTAATAACTGGAATGGGTGGACTACAGTACCCAGAAAGATTATCAAAATTAGGGTTATTCACTTTAGAAAAAAGACGACTTAGGGGAGATCTAATAACTATGTATAAATATATCAGGGGTCAGTACAGAGATCTCTCCCATCATCTATTTATCCCGAGGTCTGTGACTGTGACGAGGGGACATCCTCTGCGTCTGGAGGAAAGAAGGTTTGTACATAAACATAGAAGAGGATTCTTTATGGTAAGAGCAGTGAGACTATGGAACTCTCTGCCTGAGGAGGTGGTGATGGTAAGTTCACTAAAAGAGTTCAAGAAGGGCCTGGATGTATTTCTGGAGGGTATTACAGGTTATAGTTACTAGAGAGGGGTCGTTGATCCAGGGAGTTAATCTGATTGCCTGATTGGAGTCGGGAAGGAATTTTTCCCCCTAAAGTGAGGAAAATTGGCTTCTACCTCACAGGGTTTTTTTTTGCCTTCCTCTGGATCAACTTGTAGGAAAACAGGCTGAACTGGATGGACAGATGTCTTTTTTCGGCCTTACAAACTATGTTACTATGTTACTATGTATGAGTAGTCCTGGAGTGTAGGACGTTGTGGCCCTAATAATGTGTGTCACGGTGCTCCTACAGTACCTTCAAGCGGTCGCATCCCGGGAGCCAGTCTTCACTGCAATGAGATGATGAGGAGTTGGTACATGAACTAGAGTCCAGACTTTGTGAAGTTTAACGGTTTTTACTTGAATAAACTTGCAATAAACTTGTATCAGCCAAACAATATTTGATAATCTCTTGGCTCAAACAGAAATACAAGTTGGGTTTTGAGTGTCCTACCAGCTTTTTAGGATATGTGTGAGTAAACTTCTGGCTTTTTGTGACAAAAATACAGGGTGAGCCATTTAAAACTGAACCCTGTGTCCCTTGTCTAGTTTGTTGGTTCAGCTTTTATGTATTTTCTGTGGGATAGTATCTATTCTTAGAACGCCCGGTTAGATCGAACCACCCTTCATAGGACACAATATATTAGAATGGGTCCAAATGTACATCTCATCAGCAGGGCCTCCTCACCTGGGGGGCTGTTCCTACAGGTGAGGATGCGCCCACTTGCCACAGGTTCAACAGGGTCAGAAATTTAGGTTTCGGTGCAGAGCAGTGAAGAAGGCAGGAAATTATCAGGACTGGGCTAAATGACAATTTAAAATTATCCCAGCAAAATCGGCCCTCCAAAATCCATATTTTGCTCCTTCCCTTCTGCACCCTGCTGTGTGCCCATACATCAGTTTACGACCACATATGCGGTATTTCTGTAAACTGCAGGATCAGGGTAATACATTTTGAGTTTTGTTTTGCTGTTCACCCTTACTGCCTTACAGGAAAACATGGAGTAAAATGAAAAGAAGTGAAAATTTGAAATGTATCCTCTATTTTCCTTTAACCACTTCAGATCTGGGCCATTTACCCCCTTCCTGACCAGGCTTAATTTTGCAAATCTGACATGTGTCACTTCATGTGGTAATAACTTTGGAACGCTTTTACTTATCCAAGCGATTCTGAAATTGTTTTCTCGTGACACATTGTACTTCAAGTTAATGGTAAATTTGAGTCGATATGTTTTAATTTTATTTATTAAAAAATCCAAAAGTTAACGAAAATTTTTAAAAAATCACTGTTTTCTAAATTTGAATCTCTCTGCTTTTAAGACAGATAGTGATACCCCTTAAAATACTCATTAATTAACATTCCCCATATGTCTACTTTATGTTGGCATCATTTTGGTAGTGTCATTTTATTTTTTTAGGACAGTAGAAGGTTTAGAATTTTAGATGCATTTTTTGCAAATTTGCAAAATCTGAAGTCAGTTTGTGAGGCTTACATAATAAAAACCACCCATAAATTACCCCATTTTAGAAACTACAACCCTCAAACTATTCAAAACTGGTTTTAGAAATGTTGTTAACCCTTTAAGTATTCCACTGGAATTAAAGCAAAACAGATGTGAAATTCCAAAATTTCACTTTTTTTGCAGATTTTCCATATTATTAATTTTTTCCCTGTAACACATCAAGGATTAACAATAAAACAAAACTCAATATTTATTACCCCGATTCTGTAGTTTGCAGAAACACCCCACATGTGATCGTAAACTGTTATTTGGGGATACGCCAGGGCTCAGAAGGGGAGGAATTTTCTGTCATGGTTTTTAAGAGCGATAACTTTTTAATTTTTTTGTGGACTGAGCTGCGTGAAGGCTTATTTTTTGTGGGACAAGCTGTGCTTTTTATTGGCACCATTTTGGGGTACATCCGGCTTTCTGATCACTTTTTAATCTAATTTTTGGGAGGTTAAGTCACAAAAAAAGCAGTTTAGGGGCATTTTTCTATATATTTTTTTTACACCGATCACTTGATGGGGTAGATCATGTGATATTTTTGTAGAGCCAGTTTTTACGGATGCAACAATACCAAATATGTCTATGTTTTTTTTTTTTTTTTACGTTTTACTTAATAAGAGCATTTTTAGAAAAAAAATCATGTTTTTTCCATTTTTCTGGCTATGATCTTGTGTGGGGGCTCATTTTTTGCGGGATGAGGTGACATTTTTATTGCTACCATTTTGGGATGCATACAACTTTTTGATTGTTTGATATTATGTTTTTTGGTAGGCGAGGCAAAAAAAAAGCTGTTTTGGCATAATTTTTATTAGATTTTTTTTACGCTGTTCACTTGATGGGGTAGATCATGTGATATTATTATAGAGCCAGTCGTTGCGGACACGGTGATACCAAATATGTCTATTTTATTTATTTATTTTTATTTGTAACATTTTTTAATGACATAGTTGTGGGAAAATAATTTTTTTATATGTGATTTTTTTAATTTTTATAATACTCTTTATTTTTTTTTATTTATTTTACACTTTGTGTGCCCCATAAGGTCATACAAGACCTCTGGGGGACATTTAACTTTTTTTTTTTTCACTATTGATTTCTCCTGTAACTGGGGCTGACATAATAGCCCCAGTTACAGTGGAAATACATCCCCAGAGAGGCTGTACAGCATAATACTGTGCTGTACAGCCTCAGTGCAGGGCTGATCGGGTCTATGAGAGACCGCCGGGCCAGAACAGGAAGCGCACATAGTGCTTCCACATCTGTATGCACAGCGCTCGGTGAGCGCTGTGTATACAGCGATCTACAAGGCAGGGACCCCTGGGAACGATCCCTGCCTTCTCTATGGGGTACTCTTTTGTCAGTGACAGCAGGTATCCCACTGTGCAGCTGCACGATTAGCGTGCAGTTGCTATCTCTGAATGGACGTTCAGAAACGTCCATTCAGAGATAAGTAACCACTTCCCGGACGTTTATAGTCAATGGGCGGATGGGAAGTGGTTAATTAAAGTTTATAACATCATATTTGAATAACCTGAGGGGTGTTGTTTCTAAAATGGGGTACATTTTGGGTGGTTTCTATTATGTAAGCCCCAGAAAGTGACTTCATAACTGAACTGGTCCTTTAAAAAGCAGGTTTTGGAAATTGAATTTTTGAAAATTGCAAATCTTTCAAGAAATGTTTTTGTACATTTTGGATTTTTTTTATAAATAACGGTAAAATATGTTGACTAAAATTTACCACATTCATGAAGTATAATTTGTCATGAGAAAAAAGTCTCAGAATGGCTTGGATAAGTAAAATTGTTCCAAAATTTGGCCTGATCTTTAAGGTGAAAAATGGCTGTGCCCTGAAGGGGTTACCAACCGTCATTCAATACAATTATCACAGTACATAAGATGTAATATCATCATCATTACATAAATATCATACATGCTAATTTATCTGAATGTGGACACATACTGTAGCGATTTTTGTTCATTTTATGGGCAGCATGGTGGCTCAGTGGTTAGCATTAGTGTCTTGCTGCTGGGGTCCTAGGTTCAAAAGCAGCCAAGGACAACATCTGTATGGAGATTGGATGTTATCCCAGTGTTGGCACAGGTTTCTTCCAGGTATTCGGGTTTACTTCCACACTCCAAAGACATACTTAGATTTAGAGCCCCATTGGGGACAGCCTGATGCTAATGTCTATAAAGCGCTTTGAAATATAGTAGCGCTATATAAGTGCATAAAATAAATATCATATAATATCCATGTAGAGTCATACACATTGACGTTTATTAACCACTCCATTACCAGAATATTTGTTTAACTATGAATATTGGTGCACTGCACAGTGTACACGGCGGTAAATTAGACTTGCCTGAAATACTGATGACATTCTAAATCTACAGCTATCAGAATGGATTAGCTATGACTAGTGATCGAGCACCAAAGTGCTCAGTGCTCTGGTGCTCGGGTAAAACACTTGATGATGCTTGAGTGCTCTACAGAGCACCCCAGCACAATGGAAGTCAATGGGAGAACCAGAGCACTAAACCAGGCACCCCCTGCTCTGAAGAGGGGAGGGTGTCTGGTTCACAGGGAAAGGTCAGAAAATGATGAAAACACCACTGAAATGGTTTGGAAACAGCATGGGGAGGATGTCTGGATGCATCTTGGACTCCAAAGTCGCTGCTGTTAACAATGTTGTCCGAGTATTACGCCTTTTACAGAATGACAAGAACACGCCCAAAACCGAAGATGAAAGTGATTTTAGAGGAAAAATTGTCAGGAAACATATATTTACGTACTTGTATATAAAGTGCAAGTGCTGCCAAAAATTACAAGGAAGAGGCACTCGGGATCCGCGGATACAACTGGTATATCACATAAAGAAATGCGGATGCGGGAGCGGCCTCAACGGATTCACACATTGTGGTACAATTGTTCATGTCGTGGGACTCCTACACTCATAAAGCCTATGCACTAAGTGAAAGGGCTGCCAAAAATGACAAGAAACAGGCACTCCAATACACCCTTTATTACACACCTACTGCTGATCTGACCATGTAAAACATTAGGGGTGAGGGCCTGCTGAGCTGACCCTCTAAAACATTAGGGGCTAGTGCCTGCTGCTGATCTGACCCTCTAAAACATTAGGGGTGAGTGCCTGCTGCTGATCTGACGGTGTAAAACATTAGGGGTGAGGGCCTGCTGCTGAGCTGACCCTCTAAAACATTAGGGGCAAGTGCCTGTGACAGTCAGATCGGCAGCAGGCACTCGCCCCTAATGTTTTACACGGTCAGAGCAGCAGCAGGCACTCACCCCTAATGTATTAGAGGGTCAGCTCAGCAGGCCCTCACCCCTATTGTTTTACACGGTCAGATTAGCAGCAGGCACTCGCCCCTAATGTTTTAGACGGTCAGATCAGTAGCAGGCCCTCGCACATAATGTTTTACACGGTCAGATCAGCAGCAGGCCCTCGCCCCTAATATTTTAGACGGTCAGATCAGCAGCAGGCCCTCACCCCTAGTGTTTTTGAGAGTCAGCTTAGCAGCAGAGCCTCACCCCTAATGTTTTTGAGTGTCAGCAGCAGACCATCAATCATAATTTTTCAAGGGTGTATCTGATGCCCTCCTTTATGTGTGGAGGAGGAGTCAGGAGGAGAACCAGAGTGAGGAAGTGGAAGAGGAGGTGGTGGATGATGAAATCGCTGACCCAACTGGGGAAGGTGGCAAGCCAAGCAAGCACAGCAGTACAGAGGGGGAGGGATCCGCAGCACCACAACAGGCTGGAAGAGGCAGTGGGGTGGCAAAAGGGAGAAGGCAGGCCACACCAATCAGGCCTGCAACTGTTCCCCGGAGCACCCCCTTGTGGCAATCTCCCTTGCCAAGGAGTAGGTGTTCCGCAGTCTGGCGCTTTTTTGAGGAAAGTGCGGACGATAAAAGAATTGTCATTTGCAACCTGTGCCGTACCAAAATGAGCAGGGGCGTGAACACTAGCAACCTGACCACCACCAGCATGATCCGCCACATGGCAGAAAAGCACCCTAATAGGTGGGTCAAACACCTGGGTCCACAATCGGTGTCTGCGAGTCACACCACTGCCTCCTCTTCCCCTGTGTTACGTGCTGGTCAATCCCCTGTCCAAGACACAGGCCCAGATGCCTCCCACCCTTAACCTGGACCTTCGCAAGCACCATAAGCGAGCACGTCCACTTCTGTGTCCCAGCGCATTGTACAGATGTCCTTACCCCAGGCATTTGAACGCAAGCGCAAATACCCAGCCACCCACCCACAGGCCATAGCACTAAACGAACAACTTTCCAAATTGCTGGCCCTGGAAATGTTGCCGTTTAGGCTGGTGGACACTGAGGCTTTTCATAGCCTGATGGCGGCGGCTGTCTCTCGTTACGCAGTCCCCAGCCGCCACTATTTTTCCCAGTGTGCCGTCCCCGCCTTACACTAGCATGTGTCCCGAAACATAACCTGTGCCCTGACCAACGCAGTTACTGGGAAGGTCCACTTAACGACTGACACATGGACAAGTGCTTTTGGCCAGGGACGCTACATTTCCTTGACGGCACACTGGGTGAACGTTGTGGAGGCTGGGAGCGAGTCGTACCCTGGGATGGCACAGGTGCTACAGACGCCAAGGATTGTGGGCCCTACTTCCATCCGGATTTCCGCCACCACCTACAGTAGTGACTGCAACCCCTCCTTCTCTTTCTCCACCTCCTCCTCCACTTCCACCTCTGAATTCTCATCTTGCAGCACCAGTCAGCCATCAGTCAGTAGCTGGAAGTAGTGTAGCACAGCAGTCGGGAAGCGGCAACAGGCTGTGCTGAAACTTATTTGCTTAGGTGACAAACAGCACACTGCCACAGAGCTATGGCAGGGCATAAGGGACCAGGCTGAGCTGTGGCTCTCACCACTCAACCTATAGCCAGGCATGGTTGTGTCTGATAACGGCCACAACTTGGTGGCGGCTTTGGAACTCGGCAAGCTCACACACATACCATGCTTGGCTCACGTCTTCAACTTAGTGGTTCAGCGGTTTCTCAAAACCTACCCCAATTTGCCTGAACTACTGGTGAAGGTGCGCCGCCTGTGTGCCCATTTCCGAAAGTCACCTACAGCTTCCGCCAGTCTGGCAATGCTGCAGCAGCGCTTGCACTTGCCAGCTCACCGACTGCTGTGTGACCTGAGCATGCACTGGAACTCCACGTTTCACATGTTGGGCAGGCTTTGTGAGCAGCAGAAGGCAGTAGTGGAATACCAGCTGGAACACGGTCGTCACCTTTCCAGTCAGCTTCTGCTCTTCAAGCGGGCATGAATGTCTGACCTCTGTGAGGTTTTACGCAACTTTGATGAATCTACACAGATGGTGAGCGGCGATAGTGCTATTATCAGCGTAACCATCCCACTTCTGTGTCTACTGAAACGTTCACTGCTCACAATAAAGGCGGACGCTTTGCATGTGGAAGAGGTGAAAATGAGGGAAGACACTACACAGGGTGATAGCCAGACCACCCTTGGTTCGTCTTCTCAGCGTGAATTGGAGGAGGAGGAGAACAAGTAGTAGGAGCAGGAGACGGTTGCCCCCTCTACAGAGGGTAGTACCCATAGCAGGTTTACTCCTTCTCTTCGGCGTGGATTGGCCGAATAGGAGGAAGAGGACCAGGAGATTTAGAGTCATCCTCCTGGTGAGGAGAGCGAAGCTTTGTCTGTTGGGACTCAGGCTATGACTTCAGGCTATGCTGCCTTTCCCGTGACCCTCACGTTATACGCATTTTAGCCAACACCGATTACTGGTTGTTCACCCTTCTCGACACCCGCTACAAAGAGAACTTCTCATCTCTTATTCCTGTGGTAGAGATGACTAGCAAAATGGTGCAATACCAGAAGGCCCCTGTGGAAAAATTGCGCCAAAAATTTCCAGCTGACAATGCTGGCAGCAGAGTACATAGTTCCTTGGGCACCCGAGGAGGGGAGACGAGGGGAACACAAGGCAGTTCCAACAGAGGCAGGGCGACACTCTCCAAGGCCTGGGACAGTTTTATGACACCCGCCAGCACCCTCACCCTAATGAGCGGCCTAGTGTTACAAGGAGGGAAAAGTTTTGGAAGATGGTGAAGGAGTACCTAGCTGACCGTGTCAACGTCCTCAGTGATCCCTCTGTGCCTTATAATTATTGGGTGTCTAAGCTGGACACGTGGCACGAACTGGCGCTTTACGCCTGCACTGCCACTAGCGTTTTGTAGGAGCGGGTATTAAGTGCCGCTGGGGGCATAATAACTGATAAGCGCATCTGCTTGTCAACTGAAAATGCTGACAGGTTGACGGTTATCAAAATGAACAAGGCCTGGATTGCCCCTGACCTCGCTACTCCACCAAAGGAAAGCGGCTGAACATAAAGGAACTTTAAATGTGGCTTTTAGGGTGTATTGAATACACTGTATTCCCATGCACCCCTTCCTCTTCTCGTCCTCTTCCTCCATCATATCAAACTGCTTATTAGGCTGCCCTCACCTTTAAATTTTTAAGAGGTTCACCAGCAGGCCCTCACCCCTAATTTTTAGACGGTCATATCAGCAACAGACCCTCGCCCCTAATTTTTTCGACGGTCAGATCAGCAGAAGGCCCTCGCCCCTAATTTTTTAACCTAAAAAATTAACCTCACTCTGGTCCTCCTCCTGACATGTTGTCCTAACAAGAACCTGACTTAACTGTGTCTCATCCTCATCATCAACCTCTTGAGACACTAATTGCCCTTGACTTATTGGCAACAGTGTCTTATCATCATCATCCACCTCATGAGAAACTAATCGCCGTTCCCCACTGACATCTTCTTCAGACTGTGGATGCTCATGAGTTTGGGAATCAGGGCACAACATCTCCTCATGTCCCTCTTCAAGCGGGCTTGGCGAGAGGCCCAAATCAAGGAACGGCGATGAAAAAAGCTCCTCAGAATATTCGAGTGTGGGATCACTTGTTTGCCCAGACTCTCCATGGTGGGAGGAAGGAGGATCAGGGTGAGGATTCTGTTGACCAGACTCTTGGCTACTGAGACTGGACTTTGTGGAAGAGAGGGTGGTGCTTAACCGACTGGAAGCATTATCTGCTGCAATCCAACCGACTACCTGATCGCACTGGTGTGGCGTCAAGAGTGGTGTCTTGCGCCGCTCTGCAAACTGGGAAGTGAAGCTAGGAGTTTTGGATGACTTTATTTCTTGTGCTCTGCCGGCAGGTACAGTTTCACCGCGCCCAGAACCATGGCCTCTGCGTGCACTATCAGCAGCATGCCCACTTCCCTGTCCCTTACTGCTCGCCTCGCACATATTAAATGGTATATATGCAAGTTTGTCACAAGTACAGTAGCGTAGATTTTTTTAAAGTGTATGAGCAGAAAATTACACCGGATGTTTTTTGAAATATTTTGAATGCGCAAACGTTAATCAGCAGACGCAGCGCAGGTAATGTTGCCTTGATTAGTGGCAGAAAAAATTACACCAGATGTCAGGTATTTAGGATACACAAACGTTATACAGCACACGCAGCACAGGTGGTGTTAAGGTAAGGCAATTTTGCCCCCACAAAAAATATATATTGCAGCCAGATATAACAATAGTCCTTAAAAGGACTTTTGGGTCTTTTAAACAGAAAAACTAGCCCTGCCTAGCCAATTTCTATCTCTACACTATCTGTCCCTCCTTGCGCAAACGTTATACAGCAGACGCTGCGCAGGTAATGTCGCCTTGATTAGCGGCAGAAAAAATTAAATCGAATGTCAGGTATTTAGGATACACAAACGTTATACAGCAGATGCTGCGCAGGTAATGTCGCCTTGATTAGCGGCAGAAAAAATTAAATCGAATGTCAGGTATTTAGGATACACAAACGTTATACCGCACACGCAGCACAGGTAATGTTGCCTTCATTAGCGGAAGAAAAAATTACACCGGATGTCAGGTATTTAGGATACACAAACATTATACCGCACATGCAGCACAGGTAATGTCGCCTTGATTAGCGGCAGAAAAAATTACACCGGATATCAGGTATTTAGGATACACAAACGTTATACAGTACACGCAGCACAGGTGGTGTTAAGGTAAGGCAATTTTGTCCCCCAAAAAATGTATATTGCAGCCAGATATAACAATAGTCCTTAAAAGGACTTTTGGGTCTTTTAAACAGAAAAACTAGCCCTGCCTAGCCAATTTCTATCCCCACACTATCTGTCCCTCCTTGCAGCAGCTCTCCCTGACTCAGACTGAGCCGGGGTCACATGTCACCGGGTGCTATATAGCACCCGATGACACGTTCCCGGCCAGCCAATCACTGTAATGCCAATAGCCAACATGGCTACGGCATTACAGTGAATGCCAGTACCTCCCCGCAAGCGTAGCAGCCATGAAACGTGCAGGGAGGATGCTCGGCCAAATATAGCGTTTGGGGCGAGCATGCTCGCCCAACACTAGCTATGACTCTTGGTACACTGCTCAATTATATACACAGCAATAAATTGTAGCAGAGTCTATCGTTCAGCATATGCTCTCCCTGCAGCCCTCCTGCACTGTCCCTGCAGTCTCCTTGCAATCTCCCTCTCCAATATTGTCCTACACTCTCTGTTAAGAGTTTGCAGCAACTCTGTCCCTAATGCGTGAGCGTTTGTCACGTCTCTCCCTATGCTCAGCTCACAGGACAATGGCGGCAACCACGAGGGATCAGGGTTTTATAGGGCTCTGCCTACCTGGGACATCACCGGGGGATGGCTACCTGTGGATTGGCTGGTTGCACGGCATTATGGGTGATCTCACATTCCCGGACTTGTCGCTTCTACACTTACTTTCACTTTCTAACATGTGCAGCCGTTTAGAATAGAAGTTTTCCTAAACTTTGGACCAAATTCTACTTTGGATGCTTTGCTTCGATCAACAGTACTGATTGGAATTAGATTTTTCATTTGTCTGTTCCATTTGTATTTTAATTGACAAAAATAAACTATTGACAATTCTGTTTTTTAATGCATCCCTAAAGATTTTGCATAGTTCCTACAATTTTTATGCTTAGGTAAATTACAACAAATGTGCAAAGATAGCCTTGGTCACCCACCCCCTGTCCCATGCTGTTGACTTCTTTTAAAAAAGTGATCAACTGTGCAAAAATGACACTTTTTTTTTTTTCTGGTGAGTGGGGCTTGGTCCAAATGTGTGACTTTTTGATGCCAGAAAACTGGTTTAAGGAGGTTGGCAAGTTCCCGACTAAGTTTTTACCACTTATCGGGTGGTTTACTTTGTTCAATTACCTTTTAGGCCCCTTTCACATGAGCGAGTTTTCCGCGCGGGTGCGATGCGTGGAACACATAGCACCCGCACTGAATCCTGACCTATTCATTTCAATGGATCTGTTTACATGAGCGTTTTTCTTCACGCATTAGTTCTGCGTTGCGTGAAAAACGCAGCATGTTCTATATCCTGCATTTTTCACGCAGCCCTGGTCCCTAGAAGTGAATGGGGCTTCAGTGAAAAACGCATTGCATCCTGAAGCAAGTGCGGATGCAATGCGTTTTTCACTGATGGTTGCTAAGAGATGTTGTTTGTAAACCTTCAGTTTTTTATCACGCGCGTGAAAAACGCATCAAAACGCATTTCACCCGCGCGGAAAAAACTGAACAACTGAACGCAGTCGTAGACAAAACTGACTGAACTTGCTTGCAAAATGGTGCGAGTTTCCCTGAACGCACCCTGAACGCACCCTGAGCCAATCCGTCACGCTCGTGTGAAAGAGGCCTTAGTAGCACATACCATTCAATAGATTTCAGTTTTTCCTGCATCAGAGTTCCACCTATCTCCATTCAGGTATACTTTAGCAAAAAATGCAGGTCTACTAGTCAAAGTAGCATAATATAGTGATTGAAACGATTGATCACAGTTCCTTTGGTTCAAACAATACCTTAAATTCTTTATTGACATCGTTCAATAGATCACAGATACCTGAGGAGAGGAGGGAATAACTTGGCTTTCTCTGTGATCAGAACATATGCTGTGATCAGTTCTTATAGAAAGATTTTAAAAAAGAATTGAAGGTATCATTTGAACTAGAGATGAGCGAAGTTATGAAAAATTCAATTCGGCTGCTTTACCAAATTTCATAAAGAAATTCAATTTGCGACAAATTATAGTACTTAGTCACTAAGCGCATTCCTTTGTATGTAGCGGGTGCAATGACAGGGAACCGCGATCGCCTCCATCCTTGAACCCCTCAGATGCCGCGTTCATCGCTGATTGTGGCATCTCAGATTAAAATGAAGGCCTTCAGGAGTTAATTCGGTTAAAAAAATATACATGCTCACTTTATCCATTTGATCGCAGAGAGGCCATCTTAAATGAAGAAAGTGCACAAAATCTTGCCTGGCCAGCACAGTGAAGTGGGGACATCATATGTCACCCCTATGTGAGATTTTGCCCAGTTTCTGCAATCAAGATGGCCGCGAGGGCCTCTTTGCATGCAAATGGATGAGGTAATATATATATATATATATTTTTTTTTTACTGTCATTTCAGGAAAAATAGATTCATTACGAAAAGTGATGAAATTTGCCTTTGCGGCAAATTAAATTTTTCCTGAAATTCGGATCAAAGTCAATTTGTTTGGTTTGCTTAACACTAGTTTAAACTAAAGAAAGTGTGAGTAATCATTTGACTATATTATGCTGCTTTGACTGCTTTGACTATTTAAATATACATGATCACTTTATCCATTTGATCGCAGAGAGGCCATCTTAAATGAAGAAAGTGCACAAAATCTTGCCTGGCCAGCACAGTGAAGTGGGGACATCATATGTCACCCCTATGTGAGATTTTGCCCAGTTTCTGCAATCAAGATGGCCGCGAGGGCCTCTTTGCATGCAAATGGATGAGGTAAGTATATATATATATATATATATATATATATATATATATATATTTTTTTTTTTTTACTGTCTTTTCAGGAAAAATAGATTCATTACGAAAAGTGATGAAATTTGCCTTTGCGGCAAATTACATTTTTCCTGAAATTCGGATCAAAGTCAATTTGTTTGGTTTGCTTAACACTAGTTTAAACTAAAGAAAGTGTGAGTAATCATTTGACTATATTATGCTGCTTTGACTAGTGGCCATTGCATTTTTTGATAAAAGTAAATGAAAGATTGTTTGTCTGAATTTTGGTGCAGTTTGGTGTATCTGAAGCCATCTCCCCCTAAGCCATGTCCCCTTTCAATCGCCTTGTTGAATGAGGCAAAAAAGCACCTGTGGTACTTAATAAATGTGGTGCATTTGCAATAGTGATTGTACCCCATTATGCTTAAAGGGAACCTGTCATGTCTGAAACACCCCCTGAACTAGAGTAAGCGTTGTATAGTGTAAGTGATGCTGAATCCTAACATGTAATTTTTATCTTCGTACTCACTTGTTTTCTGACGCTGTGCTCTGACAAACCAGCAGTAAAATGCACTCACTGGACTCCAGTGCTCACTCACATAATGGAGAGGACTCAAAGAAGAGTCCAGTGAGTGCATTTTACTGCAAGTTTGTGGGAGCACAGCGTCGGAATGGAAGCGAGTATGAAGATAAAACTTATATATTCGGATTCAGCATCACTTACACTATACAACAATTACTCTAGTTCAGGGGGTGTTTCGGTGATGACAGGTTCCCTTTAAAGGTGATTTTTTTATGATTGCATTTTACTCATTTTTAGCTAAAAATCATTTTTTTCAGTTGGCCTTTATTAAAAATATTGAGCCATTCTGTCACAAAAGGTTAACTGTTTTTCGAAATGTGTGACTGGTACTTTCACTTTGTCGGTCATCTAATAACTCTTATATCTAAACTACTGAGAGGTCATAAACACTTATTTAAGCCACATTCTTATCAGTAAGATAAGGCCTGAGCTATAATGAGTGTTTATAATGTCAGAGAGCAGCGATAAGGAGCCCCTCAGCTCCCCAACTGATGGAAAAAAAGAATGAAAATCCAAAGACTGCTAGCAGAGCAATTCAGCTCTGTACAGAAAAAAAATGACTCCATATTTTTAATAAAGACCACTTGGAAAAATTATTTTTAACTCAAAATGAGTACAATGCAATAATTTTAAAAAATGCACCCAAAGGTGCACATAGCCTTTAATTTTAGTATGATGCAGCAAACAATATGAGTTTTTTTTTTTATTTCCCTTTGGGGGATTTATGAATTCTGTGTAAAGGAAAAACGGCTTAGTTTTTCCTTTAGCAACCAATCAGATTTCACCTTTCATTTTCCAAAGGAGCTCTGAAAAAAATGAAATCTGAAATCTGATTGGTTGCTATGGGTAACAGCCAGTTTTTCTTTACAACAGTTTTGATAAATCTGGAATATACAGATAATCTCGAAACACCACACAGTGCAAAAAAAAAAGAAGCTTGATACTAGAGGCTTAAATAAGGATTCTGAGAAGCAATGCATATGCATTAAGATGGCTGGTGTGTTCTGCAGAAATAAAACTATCCATTATATTAACTAGACCTGCACATGAAGGAAAAAATAGAAAAATGGAGGGGCATTTCCAGCTCCCTGCCATCAATCTACCCTGGAATTTATTGCATTACATTGCCTGATCATACGAGTTTACATTATTACCTAAAATAGAGATTTCAACATTGCAACTCTATGGGGTATCAAGGAATTGAATCACCACTGGAAAAAAGGCCTGTCATGTAATTACCCTAGACGAAAGCATCACCACATGAAAACCAGAGAATGTGATTTAACCTGTCCTCCGCCAGTCAGTGTGTTGCACTGCAGTGCTCTGCAATACAGCAGTCTTCAACACATTATGCACCAAGGGCAGGGATGGAAATCGTCAGTGTGTTTCATGAGCTGATCAATGTGTCTGCAGTTAGAAGGTGTATATTCAGTACAAATGTATGACTAATTCACTCTTTTATCTGGGAGGTTTTTCAGACAGAAAGCCACTTGCTCCTGAGATAACCATATTTAGTATTTTCTATACAGAGACAGAAAATATATGAAGAGAAAGCTGGAGCAGATAATTGCATGTGACGAGATGAGAGTATAGAGAGGTAATTAGTAATACTTTGCTTATGTAATCATGAATATGTCCTGAAGGTGGAGGACATTGTAAGACATCGCTCGTGCATATCCTACTTATGGATAATCACCTATTATGAGACTACAGTAGGTCTATGGATTAACCAGCACAGTCGAAATCTTTGGCAGAAGCTGTAGCTGAATTATTGGCTTGTTGCAGATGAATACACAAGCTGGCTAGCTTAAAGGAGTTATCCCATGACCAATGTAAAAAATGAAAATCAAACATCATACAATACATGACAATCTCTTTCTAACAGAGCTTGAACCAGCCCTGTACCTCACATGGATCCAGAGATCTCCCCATTCATTGCTCTGCTAGGTTGATATCAAGCTGACAGCTGAAAGGGGGTGTCTTTTCTGCTGCAGCTCAGGGGGCGTGTCTCTTCGCTCCCTATCACAGCTCAGGAGGCAGCTGAAGGATGAAACTGAGCAGCAGGTGGTGCTATACAGATACATTTTATTGAATAAGTCAGTGGCTATGCTGCATATTTAATTACATGCAATTACAAAAGTATTCAGATCCAGGTGCTGGTTTGAAAACTGTAGAATATTTTTTCATGGGACAACCACTTTAACATGGACTTTTGGGCAATAGTCCACAAACAGATCTCAATGCAAGTCTGCTGCAATTTCCGCTTGTTTTACATGTAGATTTTGCTATAGACTCACTGCAAATTTCTGCAACATACAGTAATTAGCATTCTATGGATGTGAAAATCCACTGCATGCTTGTTTTCCGGTGTGGATCGGGTCTTCAAAACTTCATCTGTATCATTCCCGAGCTAGCAGTAGCTTTATTGATCTGTGTTATGCTGAATTACATCACATTCCTGTTAACCCATCCTGTCTTAAGCCTCATTCACGTATCAGTGTTTTGGTCAGTGATTTCCATCAGTGATTGTGAGCCAAAACCAGGATTGGAGCCTCCACAGACACAGGGGCTGGCTGGCAAATTTTAGCTTGGGGGCAAGCACACAGCACTGGCCCATGTGTAGCGGCCCACCTTACCTGGTTTAACTCCGCCTACCATATAAAAGCGGTATAGGTAACTGGGCTTTAAATCATTAAAAGGCGGCAGCTGGTTGTGTTTTCACATTGGGATCGCATGCACATGTGCAATCCCAGATACAGAACATTACTGATAGCAACAGCCTGATGATTATAGGGGCCAGATTTACCAACTCCTGAGCTGAAGAGACTCCATAATGGGATCTGATCAGGAAGCTGTTTCTCTACCGGACAAAAAAGTTTTGCATGCAGGACTTTTCTGTCAGGTCTTTTTGACAGAATCTGTGACAGTGGCCCGAACTCAGATGTGAATGAATGGTATTAGACTGAAGTATAGCATCAGATGCATGTATAACACACAAATACAGAGCAAGAACCAAGATCACCACATAAATACAGCACCAGAACCAAACCTATAAGTCAAACACAGCACCAGAACCAAGTTCTCTACATAAATACAGCACCAGATTTTAAAAGTTCAGCACAGAAACCATCTGAGTAGTCAGGTCAGCCCTCACCATATGAAACTACAGCTCCCAGCATGGCCTGAACAGCAGTAAAGCATGCTGGGAGTTGTTGTTTCACAAAACAGTATGCTACCACCTATGATCAGCTGTAGATCATCCAGGTGACTACAGCTCCCATCATACACAGTCAGTAGCAGAATAATCACTTCCATTCAGTGACTTACAGGTGACGTCTCCTCCTGAGTTCCTCTCCATCTGGCTCAGACCACCATGATGACTTTTCCCATCCACAATTCAGCACTGCAGATTTTGCCGAGAAGATCTCTTCAGCTTCTCTCTTTACCAACACATTGGCATCCTGCATACTGACACAAACTCATCTTAGTGCCACATGCTGTGTCCTGAATATAACAGCAGCATTAGTGCCACACACAGGGCCCCCAATAGTAGTGCCACATACTCTGTGCCCTCTGTATACAGTGCCACATACTCTGTGCCCTCTGTATGTAGTGCCATATACTCTGTGCCCTCTGTACATAGTGCCACATACTCTGTGCCCTCTGTATGCAGTGCCATATGCTCTGTGCCCTCTGTATACTGCCATATGCTCTGTGCTCTCTATATAACGTGCCATATGCTCTGTGCCCTCTGTACAGTGCCAACACGCTCTGTGCCTTCTGTATATAGTGCCCATTGCTCTGTGCCCTCTGTATATAATGCCACATGTTTTGTGCCCTTTATAAATAGTGCCTCTTATGTGTGCCCCCTTTATGTATAGTGCCTCTTCTATGTGCCCCCTTTATGTATAGTGCCTCTTCTATGTGCCCCCTTTATGTATAGTGCCTCTTCTATGTGACCCTTTATGTATAGTGCCTCTTCTATGTGCCCCTTTTATGTATAGTGCCTCTTGTATGTGCCCCCTTTATGTATAGTGCCTCTTCTATGTGCCCCTTTATGTATAGTGCCTCTTCTATGTGCCCCTTTTATGTATAGTGCCTCTTCTATGTGCCCCTTTATGTATAATGCTTCTTCTATGTGCTCCTTTATATATTTTGTCTCTTCTATGTGCCCCTTTTATGTATAATGCCTCTTCTATGTGCCCCTTTTATGTATAGTGCCTCTTCTATGTGCTCCCTTTATGTATAGTGCCTCTTCTATGTGCTCCCTTTATGTATAGTGCCTCTTCTATGTGCTCCCTTTATGTATAATGCCTCTTCTATGTGCTCCCTTTATGTATAGTGCCTCTTCTATGTGCTCCCTTTATATATTTTGTCTCTTCTATGTGCTCCTTTTATGTTTAGTGCCTCTTCTATGTGCTCCCTTTATATATTTTGTCTCTTCTATGTGCCCCTTTTATGTATAGTGCCTCTTCTATGTGCTCCCTTTATATATTTTGTCTCTTCTATGTGCCCCTTTTATGTTTAGTGCCTCTTCTATGTGCCCCTTTTATGTATAGTGCCTCTTCTATGTGCTCCTTTTATGTTTAGTGCCTCTTCTATGTGCCCCTTTTATGTATAGTGTCTCTTCTATGTGCTCCCTTTATATATTTTGTCTCTTCTATGTGCTCCTTTTATGTATAGTGCCTCTTCTATGTGCCCCTTTTATGTATAATGCCTCTTGTATGTGCTCCTTTTATGTTTAGTGCCTCTTCTATGTGCCCCTTTATGTATAATACCTCTTCTATGTGCCCCCTTTATGTATAGTGCCTCTTCTATGTGACGCCTTTATGTGCCCCTTTTATGTATAGTAGTGCCTCTTGTATGTGCCCCCTTTATGTATAGTGCCTCTTCTATGTGCCCCTTTATGTATAGTTCCTCTTCTATGTGCCCCTTTTATGTATAGTGCCTCTTCTATGTGCCCCTTTATGTATAATGCTTCTTCTATGTGCTCCTTTATATATTTTGTCTCTTCTATGTGCCCCTTTTATGTATAATGCCTCTTCTATGTGCTCCCTTTATGTATAGTGCCTCTTCTATGTGCTCCCTTTATGTATAGTGTCTCTTCTATGTGCTCCCTTTATGTATAATGCCTCTTCTATGTGCTCCCTTTATGTATAGTGCCTCTTCTATGTGCTCCCTTTATATATTTTGTCTCTTCTATGTGCTCCTTTTATGTATAGTGCCTCTTCTATGTGCTCCCTTTATATATTTTGTCTCTTCTATGTGCCCCTTTTATGTATAGTGCCTCTTCTATGTGCTCCCTTTATATATTTTGTCTCTTCTATGTGCCCCTTTTATGTTTAGTGCCTCTTCTATGTGCCCCTTTTATGTATAGTGCCTCTCCTATGTGCTCCTTTTATGTTTAGTGCCTCTTCTATGTGCCCCTTTTATGTATAGTGTCTCTTCTATGTGCTCCCTTTATATATTTTGTCTCTTCTATGTGCTCCTTTTATGTATAGTGCCTCTTCTATGTGCCCCTTTTATGTATAATGCCTCTTGTATGTGCTCCTTTTATGTTTAGTGCCTCTTCTATGTGCCCTTTTATGTATAATACCTCTTCTATGTGCCCCCTTTATGTATAGTGCCTCTTCTATGTGACCCTTTATGTATAGTGCCTCTTCTATGTGCCCCTTTTATGTATAGTGCCTCTTGTATGTGCCCCCTTTATGTATAGTGCCTCTTCTATGTGCCCCTTTATGTATAGTTCCTCTTCTATGTGCCCCTTTTATGTATAGTGCCTCTTCTATGTGCCCCTTTATGTATAATGCTTCTTCTATGTGCTCCTTTATATATTTTGTCTCTTCTATGTGCCCCTTTTATGTATAATGCCTCTTCTATGTGCTCCCTTTATGTATAGTGCCTCTTCTATGTGCTCCCTTTATGTATAGTGTCTCTTCTATGTGCTCCCTTTATGTATAATGCCTCTTCTATGTGCTCCCTTTATGTATAGTGCCTCTTCTATGTGCTCCCTTTATATATTTTGTCTCTTCTATGTGCTCCTTTTATGTATAGTGCCTCTTCTATGTGCTCCCTTTATATATTTTGTCTCTTCTATGTGCCCCTTTTATGTTTAGTGCCTCTTATATGTGCTCCCTTTATATATTTTGTCTCTTATATGTGCTCCTTTTATGTTTAGTGCCTCTTCTATGTGCTCCCTTTATATATTTTGTCTCTTCTATGTGCCCCTTTTATGTTTAGTGCCTCTTCTATGTGCTCCCTTTATATATTTTGTCTCTTCTATGTGCCCCTTTTATGTTTAGTGCCTCTTCTATGTGCCCCTTTTATGTATAGTGCCTCTTCTATGTGCTCCTTTTATGTTTAGTGCCTCTTCTATGTGCCCCTTTTATGTTTAGTGTCTCTTATATGTGCCCGTTTTATGTATAGTGCTTCTTCTATGTGCTCCTTTTATGTTTAGTGCCTCTTCTATGTGCCCCTTTTATGTATAGTGCCTCTTCTATGTGCTCCCTTTATATATTTTGTCTCTTCTATGTGCTCCTTTTATGTATAGTGCCTCTTCTATGTGCCCCTTTTATGTATAATGCCTCTTCTTTGTGCTCCTTTTATGTTTAGTGCCTCTTCTATGTGCCCCTTTTATGTATAATGCTTCTTCTATGTGCCCCTTTTATGTATAGTGCCTCTTCTATGTGCCCCTTTTATGTTTTAGTGCCTCTTCTATGTGCCCTTTTATGTATAATACCTCTTCTATGTGCCCCTTTTATGTATAATGCCTCTCTATGTGCTCCCTTTATATATTTTGTCTCTTCTATGTGCTCCTTTTATGTATAGTGCCTCTTCTATGTGCCCCTTTTATGTATAGTGCCTCTTCTATGTGCTCCCTTTATATATTCTGTCTCTTCTATGTGCCCCTTTTATGTATAATACCTCTTCTATGTGCCCATTTTATGTTTAGTGCCTCTTCTATGTGCCCCTTTTATGTATAATGCTTCTTCTATGTGACCCTTTTATGTTTAGTGCCTCTTCTATGTGACCCTTTTATGTATAATGCTTCTTCTATGTGACCGTTTTATGTATAGTGCCTCTTCTATGTGCCCTCTTTATGTATTGTGCCTCTTCTTTTTGTACAGTGCCTCTTCTATGTGCCCTCTTTATGTATAGTGCCTCTTCTAAGTGCCCCCCCGAATACAGCGTACACACACTGTATTATAATACTCTGCAGAAGCTAGAAAACAAATGGTGTAAAGTAACTGGTTACCTGTTCCTGAGGGTCAAATGACAAGAGATATAATAGATGCAGTGGGTACAGATATATAGTATATACAGCAGTGCACTGATATATCAGTACACTGCTGTATATACCATATATCTGTATATACTGCATCTTTTATATCTCGTTAAAGATGCAGTGGGTACAGATATTATGAGCACTTTGTGAGGTATTGGGGGTTGCAATTAAGGTTACGGTCAGTTTTTGGGTTAGGATTAGTATTACGGTTCGTATATTAGGGCTAATATTGGGGTTAGGCGTAGTACTAGCAGTATTAGAGTTAGGGGTTAGTATTGGGGTTAGGCCTAGTATTAGCATAAGACTATATTCAGACGGATGAAAGTGTTCTGCAATAAAATGAATGGGTCTGCAATTGTTCTGCTAAATTGCGGAATGGATGCAGACCCAGAAAAACAGTCATCTGTATACACCCTTAGGGCTAGTATTAGGATTAGGGTCAGTATTAGAATTAGGGGCCAGTACTGAGGTTAGAGTCAGCATTAGGGTACATTCACACAACTGTATTTCCATGTGGACAGCACACCACAAAAAAGATCCTCGGACAATAATCCTATACTATTAGGATTATAATCCTAACACTAGCTCTGGCCATATGCGGTCCGCAAAATGCGCAACGCACATGGCCGGTATCTGTGTTTTGCGGATCCACAATTTGCAGACCGCAAAACACATATGGTCATGTGAATGTAGCCTTGGGGTTAGGTGTAAGTATTAGGATTAGGGGTCAATATGGCATAGTATTAGAGTTAGGGACAGTATTAGGGGTCAGTAGTAGGGTTAGGGACAGTATTAGAGGTCAGTACTAGTGTAGAGGTCAGTGGCCAGTACTAGGATAGGGGTCAGGGACCAGTATTAGGGGTCAGTACTAGTGTAGGGGTGAGGGGGCAATACTAGGGTAGGGGTCAGGGACCAGTATTATAGATCAGTAATAGTGTAGGGGTCAGGGACCAGTAGTAGGGTAGGGGCCAGTATTAGGGGTCAGTACTAGTGTAGGGGTCAGGGGCCAGTACTAGGGTAGGGGTCAGTGGCCAGTATTAGAGGTCAGACAGGGCCAGTTTTAGGGGTCAGGGGCCACTAGCAGGGTTAGGGCGTCATATGGATAGAATGGGGGAGGGTACTTGCAGTTCACTCACCTGTCCTGGCGCGGTCCCACGATACAGACCCGGCCTCTTCTGGCGGTTCTGCTTCTCAAGATCGTTGCAGGCGGCGCGATGACGAAATCGCGCCGCCTACGTCACATCAGTGCGCCGGCCGGGAATAGCGGAGCAGGAAACCAGTGTTTCCCTTGTCCCGCCGGCGCTGCTGCAGGCTTAACTGTATCTGCGTCCAGCGGACGCAGATACAATTGAGTAGAGGGGCCGCAGCGGCCCTGGATCTACCGGCCCGGGGGGGCAAGTGCCCTCCTGCCCCCCGGCCCAGCCCGCCCCTGCACAGACATAAGGTATAAGGGAAAGATCTGCACCTGCTCTGTGTTTAGAGCCGGACCTGGTTTTGGCTCAAAATCACTGATGGAAAACACTGACCATATACTGATGCGTGAATGAGGCATTAGACCAGATGGCTTAACAGGAATCTGATATTTTTTTTATTGTTTATTTATTTTTATTCTTGTGAAAGGGACGTGATTAGAGTTTTTATATTTTTTAAATTTTTTTTTACTTTTTCTTTTTTTTTACGTTTTTAGGCCACAAGGGCCTAACAATATGCAATCACCATTTCCATTCCATTACTAAAGCCTTATTCACACGTCAGTGTTTCACAGACGTGTGCTGTACATGTTCTCCACAGACAGCACACGTCCCCTTTCATTTCAATGTGTGCATTCAGACATCAGTGTTTTAGCACAGTCCGTGGGTCGGTGTTTTTAGCACAGATGCATGCTCTATTTTGTCGGTGTTCACGGATCCATCACGTCCTTTATAGTCTATGGGTCTGTGAAAACCACGGATGCAACACGGACGCCATCCATGTTGCATCCGTGTTTCATGGATCATTAAGAAGAGATGCTTTGAAAATTATTTTTCAGCTTTTGTACAGACTGCTGAAGGATGCGCCTAATTTATAACTAGACCTGTGCCTACCCACATATGAGGTGCACCTTCCAGCAGCGCAGGGGATATCAACACCAGTGCAGCACATGCTGGTCTTCATAAATCCCTTATGACATTTCTCACTTAAATGAAGATCTTGTCAAATTTGAATCCCCTTTTATTTAAAAAAAGCTGCTTAATTTTACCTTTAGAAAATAAATACAATGCAACAGCACTCTGCAAACCAAATAAAGTACAAAAATGCCATAATAATATAAAAGAATTTGATGCTAATGCTGCACTCATTTAGTAAATTTGAGATTCTTGGCAAATATATTTTGTACAAAACCATCTGGGCCCGTCTGCCACACATCAAGGCGATCTCTGTAAGATGGGAACCTAACATTATTTCCTACCTGTTATGTGCCATAATGGCCTCCGTATAATTCAGGGGGTCTTGATTCCACATGCATGCTGGGTTCACTATGCCTTTTGCCATTTCTGGTGCTTCAAAGGTCTCCACTAAATCCAGGGATGCAGGTACCAACATGCATGCCGAGCCCACTCTATACCTCTATACTAAGAGCAGACTACAGCACTCTGCAAACCAAATAAAGTACAAAAATGTCATAATAATAAAAATATTTTGATGCTAATGCTGCACTCATTTAGTAAATTTGAGATTCTTGGCAATTATATTTTGTACAAAACCATCTGGGCCTGTCTGACACACGTCAAGGCAATTTCTGTAAGACGGGAACCTAACACTATTTCCTACCTGTTATGTGCCATAGTGGCTTCCGTATAATTCAGGGGGTGTTGGTTCCACATGCATGCTGGGTATTGTACTGGAGGTGTGGCTACTCCATTTAGTCATGCGCTCCTGACCAGCCTGCCTGCACCATAGGCTGATTTTAATCAGTGTGGGTATAAAGCTGTAGTCTGCTCTTAGTATAGAGGTATAGAGTGGGCCTGGCATGCATGTTGGTGCCTGCATCCCTGGATTTAGTGGCGGCCTTTGAAGCACCAGAAATGGGGCAAAAGGCAGAGTGGACCCAGCATGCATGTGGAACCAAGAACCCCTGAATTATACGGAGGCCATTATGGCACATAACAGGTAGGAAATAGTGTTAGGTTTCCATCTTACAGAGATCGCCTTGAAGTGTAACAGACGGGCCCAGATGGTTTTGTACAAAATATATTTGCCAAAAATCTTAGATTTACTAAATGAGTGCAGCATTAGCATCAAAATATTTTATATTATTATGGCATTTTTGTACTTTTTTTATTGACAATCTTAAAAATATAAAATATGTTTACAAAGATTAACAGCTTAGAAAATCTTTTAGACCATGTTAAATCTACACAGTGTGAGTTCCGAATTCTACATTATCCATCTATTCTACTAACTTAAGACTGTTTTATCCACCCACCCGCCCTCCGCTTAGTCGTTTAGGCATTTCCTTCTATTCAGGTTTTTTCATTCCAATACTTCTCCCATTTACCTATTGCTTCTCTAATTTTTTTCCCACATTTTTTGTTTTCCCCACATTTTTTGTTTTATATATCAATGCTTTTTCTATTAATCCAGTGTTATAATCGCTAGCATCACCCAATACACCACACTCATATTTTTTATCTATTTTAATTTTATAAGCTATTTCCACTACATTAAAAACTTTGCGCCAATATTCCTTTTTCCCAAGGCAATCCCACCATACGTGTTCTAAATCTGCGCCCTCTATCTTACAACTAGTGCATTCATTAGTTTCTTTCTTTTTCATTTTATATAATCTATCTGGTGAATAATATAATCTATGTATTATAAAAAATTGTATAACTTTGTGAGAATTATCAGTTAAATACTTATGACTATTACTGTATATATTATGCCAAAATTCTACCTCCTGACCTCCTATCCTACTTTCCCATTTCTTTCTCGTCTTAACACCAGTATAATACCCCCTACTGTGATTAACTATTTTATATAATTTAGATTAGCAGTTTCTTTCCCTTGCCACTCATCTCCACTACCCTCTCCAGTGTTTCCGAATATTCAACCGTGAATCTTTCTTTTACTTTAGTAGCACTAACAGCACTAACGATTTGCATACATCTAAGTGGGTACAAAGTTATATTCTTTTCACCTTCTAATTCTCTTCTAGTTTTCAACCTGCCATTTACAAAAAAATGTTTCACAGTGTATAACCCCCTATTAATACAATACCTATAATCTGGAATTTTAGCTACTTCTGGAAAATTGCTATTATGAAATAATGATGTAAAAGTCAATGACTGATGTATCCCTTCTACTTTTTTCAACATCCCCCAGGTTTTATACAGCGCCTTGACAAGTGGACAGTCAGCCATATTAGATGCATTACCTCCTTCTAGTACCATAAAAATAGTTTCTGCAGTCTCATGTTCATCGCCAATTTTCTTCAGTACTGTCGTTTCCTTCCATTTTATCATGATTACAGCCTGTGAGGCCAGATAATAATTAAAAAAATCTGGAGTTGCCAACCCACCTTTCTCTACTGGGAGCGTTAGTACGCTCTGCTTTAGGCCTCATGCACATGAACGTGTGCCGGCCGTGCCCGTGCTGTGGGCCGCAAACTGCGGTCCGCAATGCACGGGCACTGACCGTGAGGCCACCGCATGTGGATCGTGGACCCATTCACTTGAATGGGGTCTGCAATCCGCATGCAAGGGTCTGCACCGTAGTGCTTCCGTGGTGTTCCGATCCGTGCCTCCGCATCTCCAGGATCGCGGACCCATTGAAGTGAATCCGCCTTATGCGGCCCAAAGCACGGGCATGGCCGGCACACGTTCGTGTGCATGAGGCCTTATCCTCACTCTTTTCCTGTTCCAGAACAATTCGTTCATCAATTGGCTGAGCTTTCTGAAAATATCCTTTTTCAGCCACACTGGGGAATTGCCTAATATGTACAAGATCTGAGGGAGTAATGTCATTTTAATTAAACCTAACTTGTATGCACGTGATAATGGGAGTTTGTTCCATACTTCGATCTTTTCTTTAACTTTCTATAGCAGTGGTATTATATTTGCATCCATAAATTGTTTGGGGGCTGCGGTTATTTTTATACCTAAGTATTTCATACCTTTTTTCTTCACAATCTGTACATCTCTCCTATCAATTTCCAATTTTGGGTCAAGTGGTAATAGGGCGGTTTTATGCCAGTTAATTCTAAGTCCAGAGAATGCTCCGAACTCTTCCACCACTTCTATTACATGGTCTAAACTCCCTTCTGTCTTTTGCAGATACAGAAGAACATCATACGCAGAGAGTGATATTTTGTCCTCTGTCCCCCCCTGCTCCAAACCCCACCAGCATTTTTGTACTTTATTTGGTTTGCAGAGTGCTGTTGCATTGTATTTTTTTTCTTTTCTTTGTGTATCTAGCCATAGCAACGCTAACCTGCACACTGGGATGTACTGACTGACCCCCCTTTTTTTTTCTTTGTAGTTTGTACTGGAGGTGCGGCTACTCCATTTAGTCATGCACTCCTGACCAGCCTGTCTGCCCCATAGGCTGATTTTAATCAGTGTTGGTATAAAGCCGTAGTCTACTCTTAGTATAGAGGTATAAAGTGGGCTCGGCATGCATGTTGGTACCTGCATCCCTGGATTTAGTGGAGGCCTTTGAAACAACAGAAATGGTAAAAGGCAGAGTGGACCCAGCATGCATGTGGAACCAAGACCCCCTGAATTATACAGAGGCCACTATGGCACATAACAGGAAATAGTGTTAGGTTCCCGTCTTACAGAGATCGCCTTGACGTGTGGCAGACGGGCCCAGATGGTTTTGTACAAAATATATTTGCCAAGAATCTCAAATTTACTAAATGAGTGCAGCATTAGCATCAAATTCTTTTATATTATTATGGCATTTTTGTACTTTATTTGGTTTGCAGAGTGCTGTTGCATTGTATTTATTTTCTTTTGTTTGTGTATCTAGCCATAGCAACGTGCACCTGCACACTGGGATGTGCTGACTGACCCCCCTTTTTTTTTCATTTTAACTTTAAACAAGTTTTCCTTAAGGAGACTGCAATCAGTAATCAGTGCACCAAGAAATTGCGAGATAGAATAGGCCTTATAAGCATTTATGAAAGTAGCAGTTGTGATTTTCTACATTATGTTGATGTACACTGAATGTGTTAAGATGCAAATCCTTGCATGCATTTACGGTTTGCTTAAGATTTTTTAATGATGCAAAGCTACTGATGAAGTCCCCAAGGCAAATCCACTGTACACAGACATCAACATGACAGCGGCAGAACATCAGGAAGCATATGGGAATATTTATGTGTATAGTAATTATTACTATTTATTATAATTGAGAAGACAAATTCTGCCTGCCGTCCACATCATGTTGCTCGTATTGGTACTGTGATCTTGATACATTGTATTAAAATATTTTCACAAAAGTTTCACAATGCATTGAATCATTTAGGAAACAGATTAGTAGATAGTAAACATGAGATGGAGGATTTATCAAGACTTGGACCCAAGAATTCTATTTTAAAGGAAATGTATCACCAATGTATCTGCCAGTTAAAACCAGATAGTAGCATCTCCCTTTTTCTAATCTGTATTTATTTTCTTTTTTATTTTATTTCCTGAACATGATTATGAGGGCGGCCATCTTGCCTGAGCAGTTCTTAACAGCATTTAAAAATCATTAAAAAAAGTGCTTTACCTTGGTCCATAGACACAATGGTCAGGAGGGACCTCATTGACTTACTGTATATGGCAGAGTTTTCTAGGCATGCTTCTAGGGAAGAACAGATAAGATTTGACAATCACCTATTGTGAATCATGGATCCTGTCTTATCTATACAAGAGATGATATAATTAAAGGCAGATTTAGATTTATATATAACTTTAGTAAAGTAATCTGTACAAACCAAGAAGGGGCTCCGATTATTAGACATAATGGCCAGTGCAAAAACTTCAGAATTTATGGTTTTAGTTTAAATCTAAAAAGTGACATGGAAAATTCAAAATAACATCATCAAAAATTCTTTAAAAATATGTTAAAGGGATTCTGTCACCACGATTTTGCCTATTAAGCTAATTACACTACTGGATTCAGCTGATCATAAAGATTTCAAAAACGTTATTGTTAGCAGTCAAAGATGAAGATTTGTTGCTAAAAAAACCTTTTTTAACAACTGCCAATCACTTACTTAAGGAGCCCGGGGGGATGTGCCCAGCGCCGTTGGAGCCCGGCCACGCCGATTCCGTTGGAGCCCAGGACCGCCCACCTCATTAATATTCACTTCACTGCTTCAAGCAGTGAAGCTCCGTCATGGCTGTAATCCCGCGCAGGTGCAGTACCTCAAGAGTGCCGGCGCATGCGCAGAACATCCTCTGAGGCCAATACTCGCAGACCGCACGGGCGCAGACCGCTTGAGGTACTGTACCAGCGAGGGATTACAGCCATGACGGAGCTTCACTGCTTGAAGCAGTGAAGTGAATATTAATGAGGTGGGCGGTCCTGGGTTCCAACGGAATCGGCGTGGCCGGGCTCCAACGGCGCTGGGCACATCCCCCCGGGCTCCTTAAGTAAAGATAAACTTTACTTGTCTCACCTGATATGTTCCCAGGATATCCTGACAACTAAAGAAGCCGAAACACTCACCAAGCCAGTCGTCACACATTGGGGAGCCATTCACCTCGTCAACCACGCGTGTGTTTGCTCGGCGAAATGGCTCCCCCTTAAATAACACTGTCAGAAGACGCCGCCTCAACCTGCGCGTATATTTTGGAAAAATTGGGACTTTTTAATAATATCATTAATTAAAGTATCGCTTTTTAAAGGTCTTTGTTTGTGTTTATATTAAATTAAAAAGTTGCACAAATGTAGCACAAAGGCCTCACTCACACGACCGTATGTATTTTGTTCTCCGCAAACTGCAAGATATGGATCCTGGCTGCATCCCACACTGTCCTTGATCCCTATTATAGAAATGCCTATTCTTTTCTGAGAAAATGGACAAGAATTGGACATGTTCTATAATTTTCGTAATGGCTGCACAGATTTAGACAGCACATGGATGAACGGGTCTGCATCTGAACTGCAAAAAATGTGGATCTGAGTAGTCGTGTACATAAGGTCTAAGGATGAGTGTAGATATAGTATCTCAGCTGTGCCTGGCCGGTTGTTTTAGGCCGGACACAACTGATATATGTGTACTGCACTTCAGAAAAATATAGTATGCAGGGTTTTTTCATTTTTGCATTATCGGACAACCGGCGTCATAAGTGATGCACCTATCTATTTGAACGGTCCCATCAAAAACGATGGGATCAGTTCTGGATTCAGTTCCCCTCCAGCATTTTCTGTACCAGGCCAGAGGGGAACTGGACCAGATCACCAGATACATGTGAAGTGGGCCTAATGTCACAAGTTCACATTGGAGCAACATCTCTCAACATATTTAAAGGCATACTAAACTTATGAAACAACTTGAGACATGTCATAAATTTGGTGCAAGTATTGGCAATGCAGACTTATGCATTGAGCATGCAAAGTGACTTCCGTAAATTTCCCTCATGAGAAATTTCTCACCGAGGTTTTAATAAGGATGAGGTAAAAAAATCACTTCTGATTATACAGAAGGTGAAAACCATAAAAAAATAATAAAAGAAAGACAGGCTTGCCTCAAGAAATAAATCAGAACACTCTCTTTATGTTTAAAACAAGCTCTGTTGGAGCTTCTTGCATGATTTCTCCTCAAGACAATTATTTTGCTAGTGCTAGAGGCTTGAACATTGACTTACAAGATACGGTAGCTACCTATAGGTGGCACTATAGGGACAGTCTCCTTCCCTCTGGAAAAGGGCTCATTTGCACAACAGGCTCTGAGAAGAAGAAATGTGAAATCTAAAAACTGGTTACCAAAGGCAACACTGACTCTTTTTTATATATGAAGGTTATTTCATACCACATCTACAGTTTCTTCATTCTCAGCTGCTTCCGTAGATGTATGCAGAAAACAAGACACCTTTACTGCTTGCATTCTAGGGCACTGGCACAAATTGCTCCAAAATTCTTTAAAAGGTTGCATGCTCTTTATAAATCTGCCAAATAGGCCCATTTAATCTTCCTTACATTACCTCAAGCCTGTCTTACATGTCCACCAAATTTTTCTTTTAAAAATTGTCAAATGTCCTTAATAAATTTCACACAAGTTTGGACCATCTTCAGCTGGCAATGTTATTGCAGACATAAGTGGTTTTTAAAGGGGTTTTCTCGTTACACCAAAAAATAACTAGTACCAGCATTCAACTTTACAATATACTTCATTATACAGTAAGTCAGATGATGAAGTTCTGAGTGTACTCTGAGTCCTCCAGCATAAGGCTACATACACACGAACGTATTTTGTTTATGTGTCCGTTTTTGTTTTTTTTGCGGATTGGATGAGGACCCATTCACTTCAATGGGTCTGCAAAAAATGCAGACAGCACCCTGTGTGCTGTCCGCATCCGTATGTCCGTTCTGTAGCCCTGCCAAAAATATAGAACAAGCCCTGTTCTTATCCATTTTGTGGACTAGAATAGGCATTGTTACATCATCCCTATTTTTTGTGGATCAGTGTTTTGCAGTCGTGTGAAAGTAGCCTAATTGTGATCTGTGACCCATGCCCTGTGTTTACATCCCGGCACAAGGCTCACGGGGAGCATCTGTAACATCAGATGTTCGCTTCTCCTTCCCCTCCCAACATCACAGATCCAGGACTGCTTGAAGTCTGACTGGAAATACCCCACCCTAAGGTATTTTCCTTCCGTGTCCATTTCATTTTTTTTTTGCAGACTGTATACAGGACCATTGATTTCAATGGGTCTGCAAAAAAAATGTTACTCCATGTGCATTCCGTGTACATTCCATTTCCGTATGTCCATTGCGCAAAAGAATAGAGCATGTCCTATTATTGTCCGCATTACGGACAAGGATAGTACTGATCTATTAGGGGCCAGTGTGAAAAAAAATTGAACCACTGAATGTAATCACAGACAAAACTGCCTGCACTTGCGTGAAAAACAGTTGTCTTTTTTCCTGAACAGGTCCGGACACAATCCGCATGTTTCGTGTGAAAGAGGCATAAGGGCTCTTTCACACGGGTGTATTCCTTGCAGTAATCACCTTCCATCTGAGAGAGGGATTGTGCGTTCTGGACTACATAAGCACACAGCATTATAATGATTTATAATGCTGTGTGCCTCTGCCTGACCTTTCTGTAACGGAATCATACTGACAGTTTTATGTCAGTATGATTAGGTTACAGAAAGGTAATGCACAGGCACACAACATTATCATTCATATGCACAATCCCATACCCGGCTAAAGGACCTTCCTGATGTAATCGCCCATGTGACCAGTGGGGGAGGAGCCAAGAGCTGTATTCCAGTATGGAGAGGAGCCTGGATGGAGTGTAGTGAGACCTAGCTGTGTATGTGTGTCCCTGTGTGTGTGTGTCTGTACCTGTGTGTGTGTGTTTGTCTGTCCCTGTGTGTCTTCTCTCCCTGTGTGTGTGTCTGTACCAGTGTGTGTGTTTGTCCCTGTGTGTGTGTGTCTGTACCTGTCTGTGTGTGTCTGTCTGTCCCTGTGTGTGTGTCTTTACCTGTGTGTCTGTCCCTGTGTGTGTGTTTGTCTGTGTGTGTGTCTGTCCCTGTGTGTGTCAGTCCCTGTGTGTGTCTGTCCCTATGTGTGTGTGTCTGTCCCTCTGTGTGTGTCTGTGTGTGTGTCTGTCCCTGTGTGTGTGTTTCTGTCCCTATGTGTGTGTGTCTGTCCCTGTATGTGTCAGTCCCTGTGTGTGTCAGTCCCTGTGTGTGTGTCAGTCCCTGTGTGTGTCTGTCTGTCCCTGTGTGTGTCTGTCCTGTGTGTGTGTGTCTGTCCCTGTTTGTGTGTGTGTCTGTCCCTGTGTGTGTGTGCCTGTCCCTGTGTGTGTGTCTAAGGCATTGCTTAGACTCCATACCACAGTCTAGCCAGTGCCTAATGGGTTACAGTTTAGACCACCTACTTGTACATGTTGATAATTCCCTTTTAAACCCCAGTCCATGTCCCCTCAGTACTGGGAATCAGTGGGAGTCATATTAGAAGGCAAGAAACGGTTGGAGCATAACTAAAGGTGGAATTCCCTTTTAATGTCCCTTTAAGGTAGCCACACACATTAGATAGAAGTTAGTTGACGATCTCACCATCGTACAGGTGTCTGTCCATATGTGTGTGTCTGTCCCTGTGTGTCTGTCCTTGTGTATGTCTGCCACTGTGTGTGCCTGTCCCTGTGTGTATGTCTGTCACTGTGTGTGTGTCTCCCTGTGTGTCTGTCCCTGTGTGTATGTCACCATCACCATGCCCACAGTGTTCCTAAGTCTTGAAGCAGCTGCATCAGGATGTCCTGTGCGGGGCAAGAAGAAGAAGTCGGAAGAAGAGGCAGTGCCACCAGCATGGAGTTCATAGGAGAGTCACAGGGAAGCACACTAAGGACGTAGGTAACACTACCACATTATCAGCACTAGTGTTATCTGTGGTTTTACATAGGACTGCAGGTAACACTACCACATTATCAGCAGTAGTGTTATATGTGGTTTTACATAGGACTGCAGGTAACACTACCACATTATCAGCACTAGTGTTATCTGTGGTTTTACATAGGACTGCAGGTAACACTATCACATTATCAGCACTAGTGTTATCTGTGGTTTTACACAGGACTGCAGGTAATACTACTACATTTTGTATACTCAGATAGCCATCACTGTGTTATCTCTGCTGTTAAATAGGACTGTAGGGGACTATTTAGACTATATCTACTATATTATCTGTACTCAGAGAGTTATCACTCTGTAAGGGGGCCCAATGAGACTTTATCGCCCAAGGGCCCACATGAACCTGCAGCCGACCCTGGGAAGGGCACAGTTTCAGTTTTCGCCTCAGGCAGCAGAAAGGCTAGGTTGCACCCCTGATGGTGCTCCATGAAGCACTTTGGCTCCTTTGTCTTCTCCCTGAGACAGTGACACTCCTGATCTAGCGTTGTGTATGAATTGTAACACCCCTGAATAGAAATGTGTTAAGTGTTATATCACGGTGCACGGTAAACAGTGATTGTATAGTGAGGAAACCAAATGGACCAATGCGCTTTTCCAAGTACCATTAAGCCCCCCATTCTTGGGATTGGTAGGATCCCAGTGGTCTTAAAGAGGACCTTTCACCACTCCTGACATGCCTGTTTTAATAGTTTCATGTATCCCCCATGTCATAACAATTCTGGAACATCTATTCTTATGGCTCTATGTTGTGCTATTCCTTTATTATTTCTACTAGAAGTTATGAATAAATGGCTAGTAGTCTGCAGTAAGGGTGCAGAGGAGAGGTAACCAGTTGGGGGTGTGTACCTGCACAGTCGGACAATAGCAGCACTGATTGGAGAGAGTGAGTCTGTGCAGGTACACACCTCCAACAGGTTACCACTAGAGATGAGTGAATCTTCAAAGATTCGCTTTGGCGAATATTCGCCGAATTTATAAAAAGATTAGTTCTTAATACAAATGTATTTGGTCGAAGTTGCATTAAAAAATATTCTTTATTCTGGTTGTGTTCCCGCACAAATAACAAACATACAGTCTAGTGTTGTTAAAGGTACGCTACTTAACTGAATACGTACACATGAGCGCACAAAGTGCGTACGAATCCTTAGCGTACTATTGTCTCGCGATTGCGTACTATGCACGGCGCTAGGCTGCAGCGTACAGTCCTCAGAGGCAGAGCGAAGTTTTCAATATGGCATCCAAGCATTCATCAGCATTTAGCTCTGGAGAGCTTAAATATATGGTCAAGGTGATGGACCGCCAGGATTATGATGGCACACACCGACACCCAAACCAGCACAGGAACGAGAACGAGTGCAGCAGGTGATCTGAGGCTTGCGCCATCGCTTTGACACTGTGCGGACCCTGGGCCAGATAGAGCAGAAATGGTCCGATTTAAAATTCAAGTGCCCAGAGCAGCTTACTGAGATCCGCGCAGAGATACGACAGGGTGAGTAACAAAATATTTGAAAAGTAAAAACATGTTAAAGAGTTAGTGTACTTATTGTATGGTCGTGAATGCAGAGGACTACGTCGGATTCGGTGGACTACGTCGGACCAGCTTTTTTTTTTTTTTAATAAAATGGTCAAACAGGGGTCTGGGGAGTGTTTATTTCAATAAAATGTTTATACTTGTGTGTGTGTATTTTTTTTTTTTTACAATACTACAGTTTTAGTAATTACGGCTATCTACAGACGGCCCTGATTACTATACTGGGCTTAGTGCTTGCCGTAATGGCAGGCCAGCACTAACCCCCAACATCTATTACTCGGCACCCAACCCGCCCCCAACCAGGGGGTGCCAGGAAGAGCCAGGTACCCGCAGGACCGGACCTTCTAAATTGAGGGTCTGGCTCTGGGGTGGCTGCAGGCTGTATCATTAGGCTGGGGAAGGGCCAATAACCGTGTCCCTTCCCACCCTGGTAGTGCCAGGCTGCCGCTGCTGTTGTATCTGGCTGGCGAAGGAAAAAAGGGACCCCACGCCATTTTTTACAAAAATAATTAAATAATTTTAAAAAAAATGGCGTGGGGTCCCCCACTCAGGTCGGCGTCTCGTGCCCCCATCGGACCTCAGGTCGGCGTCTTGTGCCCCCATCAGACTCAGGTCGGCGTCTTGTGCCCCATCAGACCTCAGGTCGGCATTTCTTGTGCCCCCATCAGACCTCAGGTTGGCGTCTTGTGCCCCCTCAGACCTCAGGTTGGCGTCTTGTGCCCCATCAGACCTCAGGTCGGCGTCTTGTGCCCCCATCAGAACCTCAGGTCGGCGTCTTGTGCCCCATCAGACCTCAGGTCGGTGTCTTGTGCCTACATCCAGGGGCGTAGCTATAGGGGGTGCAGGGTAGGCAGTCGCTACCGGGCCCAGGAGCCTGAGGAGGCCCAAAGACCCTTGTGCCGCATAAGAAGACACACAGAATATATCCAAGCTGAACTCTGCACAGGGCCCATGAGCTACGCCCCTGATCAGCAGGTCAGCATTCTTGTGCCCATTAGCTCAGATCAGGGTCTCTCCCCCCTCAGACCTCAGATCAGCCCACCACCACTTAAAAAAGCATACTTACCTGCCCTGCCGCGCTGCCTGCCATCAGGTCCGCGCTCACTGTCTTCCCGCCGGCGCCACATGACCTGACGCTGCCAGGTCAAGTGCGTGCCGGAAGGAAAGCGTGGAGAGTGCCGGCTCCAGGAATGTGGGCCCTTGCGATTGAGCCAGTGGGCCCCCTTGTGCATGCAGCCCAAAACTGCATGTATTATCCACATCAATGCTACATCCTTATGCGACCACAGCTACGAGCAGAAGGCAGCATCCAGCCTGCATTTGACTGTACTGGATGCGACTTAACTATAGCCTGTCCTCTGGCAATAATGCAGACATAGCTTTAGCTATACTCTACCTAGAGTAAAATGATACATGTCATGCGAGCCTTTGACTCAAAGCCTCTGCATTCATTATGATTAGTAAGTACTGGGAAGCAGAGAACTAGGGCGAGACAGACTACAGTCTGTGTCTAAAACAGTTTCACACTTCCTTCCTCACAGCTCAGCTCGCACACTGCTAAGCCCTGCCCCATCATGTGACTGGGACTTGATCATAATAAACTCCTGGAGCATGCTTGTCTTCTGCTGATACTGATCTCCTCCGCTGTTTTTATCCCTGTGGGCTGAGTACGACAGGCCTGGAATCCTGTGAGTATATTAAAAATATGAAAGGTGATGTTTAAAACATGTACAGTAACTTGCCCGGGTATGCGGGTGCTGACGCCGGCCCTGCAGTGGAGCGTGGGAGCCGAGGACAGCGGCAGCGCGGCAGACAAAGTATGCTTTTTAGTGGCTGGGTGGCTTGGCCTATCCTCCGGTCCTCTTGGGCCAGTCCGACACTGCATATATACTAGGCAGCTGTACCTACATGTCCTTTCCCACTGCTACTGGCCTGTGCCACCTTCTTTTTTTTGGCTGTTTGGCTGTAACTGTTGTATTTTCGCTCCGGCTGCCTCTCAGCAGGGGTTAACGTGCTGTGGCCGGATCCGCGCCCCCCCCATTACAGTGAATGGGGCTGGAGAGCGGTTCCGGCCCCACACGTGTTCCTGCGGCAGCACGGATCCGGAGGGACCCTTCACCCGCTGGATCCGGACTGCCGCTAGTGTAGAAGAAGCCTTAGGCCATTATTTAATGATTTTTGACAGCTGCTGCACCACAGAGGAGCCGCTCTCACCATCCTCCACCCGAGCGAGAGAGGACCCCACCTGCCACCAGCCCAACTACAAGAGGTAGAAGGTAGGTAAAATAAAAAGTGTAATGGGTGGACCTTCTGTCTTCAAAATATGAGCTAAATGTATGTTTTATCTTTTGTAGCTCCAACCGACAGGGAGCAGTTTTCCCCTGGACCATGGGAAGACCACGCCGTATGGGTGTCCAGTAAGTACTACAAACAAAAAAAAGGCTCAGTCAGTACAGAATACATGTCACTGAATAAGTCGCTCCAGTACATGTACCAAATATATAATGACATTCAATTGATAACGTATTCTGATCCAGGTGCTGGTTAAAGTTTAGATTTTTTTTTTGTGGGACAAGCCTTTAACTCGATCATACAAACTAAGTACATAACTGTTTCCACCCCTACAGACATCCCCACTGACTTCAAAGTGCGGCTGCACTACGGCGTTTTGGGTCCAGGCTCCACGCTGCCTCCCGGCTCATTCGTGGCCTGCAGCTGGAGCTGCAAGAGCTGCAGGACATGATGGCCCGACGTCGACAAAGGCCGGCGTAATCCTATATTTTTGTTCCTTTCTTTTGTTTATTATATTATTTATTTGTTAAAAAGAAGTTTTTATTTATTACTAAAATATTCTTGAAAAACCTGTGTTTTGTTAAACCTTTAACACCTTCGTGATCCTGACATAGTGTGAAAGAAGACAGAGTTTTTTTTCCTATGGCCATTTTCCCATATTAATAAACACAGCGGTGTCTGCCGGCCGAAGTATTACTAAATTACACACACTCCTGTTCACTGATTACAATTGACAGACAGTAAAATAAAAAAAAGGCTTGGCTTGTTTGGAAACAAGCCTGTACATTCTACCTTAACATAGGCAGTGAAAATTATATATGAGCTTTTCATGGCTGCCCCGGCCAGTAGTAGTAGGGGACGGGGTATATCAGCATAGAGTGATTGGTAAAATAAATACAACAAAGTGCGGTGGTGTATAAAAATGTCCGCTAATGTAACTTGTAACGGGAGGCAGTGTAAAAAATTATTTTTTTATTTTTTTTAAATATATATAACACATATATATTTATATATATTTTTTTGGAGGGGGGGGCCTAAAGGCTGAGGCTCCAAAACAAACTTAACAATACTAAATAGAACTATTAGTAACGTTAACTAACAAAAGCTACTCTCCTACTAAGCGTAGAAACCGGAGGTGGAGGTAGACAACAGTGTTTGGTTTTGAAAAGGGTTTTGGAGACTTTGGGTTCGCACAGCCCATGACATGACACAAGACGTTTAGCAGTAAAATTATGGGCCGGCTGACAGCAACAGTGGGAAGACACTCAGACTATTCTGCCCTGCAAGGCCTGATCTAATCACCACCAGCATCAGCAAGAGGAGTATGAAATTCGGATTTAATCCAGCCTTTATTCATTTTTATAAAGGTATTTTTTTGAACACTGCCCGGTGACAGTTTTGTCCTTTTCGGTGTCACCACCCCCCTAGCTGCGCTAAAAACCCTCTCTGACATGACACTTGAGGCTAGGCAGGAAAGAATCCCTAGTGCATAGTGGGACAGTTCCGGCCACTGTTGTAATCTGCCTGCCCAGAAGTCCAGGGGGTCTGAGAAGAGGCTTTATGAGCCAGACTGCAGGTACGCCTGAACCTGCTCATTGAGGCGGGTGATCTAGGCCTGCTCACTTGGCTGCAGCTTTTGAGAGCCTACAGAGAAAAATTCCTGCATCATACTAATAAGGCTTAACTGACTGCTGCTGGTTGTGGCAGAAGGTGGATGACTCAGCTGGACCTCCTTCTCAGACAAGCTGGCAGCAGGCTGGGGCTGGCTGAAACCTGTGGCCAGGTTACTACATAGCTTTTCCCGCAATGATACTAATTTCTCTTCCCTTTCCTGGGGAGGAAAACAATCCCCCATGTTGGATTGATACTGCGGGTCCAGAAGCATCGCCAGCCAGTATTCGTCAGTCTGCCTTATGTTTAGGATACGCCTGTCAGTGCGTAAGCATGTGAGCATACAACTCGCCATCCTGCCTAGCGTGCCTGAGAGGCCACTTCTTTGCATCTCAGCCTCTCTCTGAGAAACTGCTGTGTCTCTGAAAGTCTCATCATCCTCACCCTCCAGCTGTGTCTCCTCCTCCTCCTCCTGGTCATTATCATCCTCATTAAAATCCTCCTCCTCTCCTCCCTCCTCTAACTGAAGCTCCTCATCCTCATCCTCCTCCTGCTCCGCAAGGGAACTTTGGTGTTGGGACTCCCCTACAGTGACAGCATGGCGGGCAGACAAATGGCCAGGATTTCCTTCCCCCATTGCCCCCTGCCTCATGAGAGTGAGTGTCTTTTCCAGCACAAATATTATTGAAATTAAGTCGTTCACACCGCAGCTGTCCCCGCTGACCAATTTGGTGGCTTCTTCTAAGGGCCTTAGAACAGTGCAGGCATCTCGGACCAGCCTCCACTGCCGGAAATCAAAGCCGCACCTGCTCCTTATGGTGGAATATTATGGCTGCTGCTGGACAAAATCGTCCACTGCTCTACGCTGCTTTAGGAGTCGCTGCAACATATGAAGAGTGGAATTCCACTGGGTCAGCACGTCAATTATTAAGCGGTGTGGCGGAAGACCGTTTTGACGTTGCAGTTCCACCAGAGCGTGGCGAGATACATATGAATGGCTGAAATGCGTGCAAAGCTTCCACGACTTTGCCAGCACTGTGCGCAGGCCAGTGAATGTTTTTAGAAATCTCTGCACCACTAGATTTAGGACATGTGCCATACAGGGATCATGCGTGAATTGACCTAGGTTCAGCGCTGCCACTATATTTGTCCTATTGTCACTCACTACCTTGCCCACTTCCAGCTGCCGTGGAGTCAGCCAGCGCGCTATTTGCTGCTTCATGTAATGCAGCAAGCGCTGGCCTGTGTGGCTGCTACTGCCAAGACAAACTAAGTCTAACACTGCATGGCAGCGTTTCACCTGGCACATGTGATATGAAAGAGCAGGGGTAACTCACTGCCCTGACGCTCCAGCAGGCGGACTGCCCGTGGAGGTGGAAGTGGATAGTTGTTGGGTGGTCTGCTGCAATCCTGGCTGGAAAGCACGTGGAGGTGCCAACAGCAATTGACCCGGTTGCTGGGGGGATCCTGCCTCACTGCTACTAAAAACATTCAGCCAGTGCGCAGTAAAGGACATGTATTGCCCCTGGCTGTAAGCACTGCTCCAGGTGTGCACCGCGCTGCAGAGAGACAGCAGCAGGGAAACATCCAATATTGTCAGCTACGTGGGAGTAAAGGGCGGGGATAGCTTTGTTGGAGAAGTAATGCCAGCTAGGGACTTGCCAGCGTGGCTGAGCGCAAGCCATTAGCTCCCTAAAAGCTGGGCAGTCAACCAGCTGGTCGGCAGAGACTGCACAGCCAGCAACTTTGTCAGGTAACCATTCTGTTTGCGCACTGTCGGATTACTTGTGGAGTAAAACTGCTTCCTGGCCACGCACTCGGCAATGGACGGCTGCCGAATGAGAGGAGGTGGAGAAATGCACACACTGGCCGACGATGATGTGGATGTACTAGTTACACCCCGGGATGCGGGCTGAGCTATGGACCTGGATGCGGCCTGCCTGACAGAAGGGACCCCGGGAGAAGTAACCAGCTCTTTAGTATAAATGGGCTGCTCTAAATTGCCGGCATGACACTGCTTCAAATGGTTTCACAGAGCAGTGGTCCCAACATTTGTGGCTTTCCAACGGCTCAATTTCTGTTTACACAAATTACACGTGGCCATACTGCTATCCCCCCGCAGAGTAGTGAAATACTTCCACACACCCAATGTGTGCCCTCCACAGCTGGCCAAGCTTGTAGCCCTTGCACGCTTACACCCTGGTGCCGGCCCCACTATATTTTTCGGAATGCAAATTAGGCTGTTCCCACCAACCGACAATTCTGGGCAGTCCAAACTCTGACTGCCCTCTAAGAAATCCTCAGGGAGGCTGTCCTCTATAACCGCCGGATTATACGGTGGGCTTCGGTGGCTTTTTTTTTTATAAATTGCAGAAGGGACACCACTAGGAGGGAACACTGAAGCCCGAGAGGTGGCAGAAAATGACGGGGTTTGCTGGAGTGGAATGGTGGAGCAGGAGGAGTCTGACCCCTGGCTACATATGGATACTGTATCAGCAGATGACAGCAGATCATCCGGCTGAGACTGAGATGAGCGTGCCATCCACTCCACTACCTCATCCCTTTCTCCTCCAATACAATTTGGCGCCTTGGTGGGTTAGCCTGGTGGAACAATGGCCAAGTATTGTGAATACTACTAGTAGATGCTCCGGCTACAGGTCCTTTGGCACTTTTGCCCTGTGCCACTTTCTCCTTTTTTTTAGAGCTCGAAGTCTGGCTGGAACTGGACCCCTTTTGCTTATCCATTCCAGACATTTTTCAATTCACTCTCTCAGTCCCTGCAGCTGGTCTTTGTCCCTGTATCTCCCTGTCTTTCCCTATCTCTCCCTGTCTCTCTCTCCCTGCCTGATTAATTACTAGCCCTGAACTTGCCCTGCACTTGCCCTGCAGCATCCCTGATATGTGTAATATGGATTCCCAGAGCAATTACGCCAAATTTTCACAAAACAGGTCTCAGAACTTCACACACAGTGCTTCTGCTCGTCTTAGCAGTCGCAGCAGAAGTGATGCGTCACTGGTTTACCGAGCCTGAGCCAATCAGAGCAAGCCCTGCCCACTAGGTCAGGTGACCGCTTTCTTCCTGGGCTTTTGCTCACGATAAACGAACTAACAATAAAAGTTCGCTAATGAATTGAATTCGTACGCAACAGCGTATAGAGTAACTTATACGTAGCAATAGCGTATAATTTATAGGACAAACTACGGAGCGAATGTGTACAATGCTGAAGCGAATCACCTAATATTCGGATTCCCTTCGCAGCTAAAAATTTCCAAGATTCAATACGAATCAACGAATCGGCGAATAGATTCGCTCATCTCTAATTTCCGCACAAATAACGAACATACAGTAAAAGTATGCTACTTAACTGAATCCGTATACATTAGCCTACAAATTATCAGATGCGCAGCATTAGCGTACAAATTATCAGATGCTTATGTAGCGTTAGCGTACAAAGATTTAAGAACATTTAACATTTATTTACTTCAGAGTAGGAAATAACGAAGATCCGTAAAAAATCGACGAAGCGGCGAATAGATTCTCTCATCTCTAGTTAGCACCCATCTGTACCCTTACAGGAGGCTCATAGCAATTTAATTATAACTTCAGGTAGAAATAATAAAGGAATGGCACAACATAGAGCCATGAGAATAGATGCTCCAGAATTGTCATTACATGGGGAATGCATGAAGATATTAAAACAGGCATGTCAGGAGTGGTGAAAGGTTCTCTTTAACCTTCACAGATCAGACTTGATGGTGTGTCTATGGAGTGGTAATTATCTTGCTTTGAGTTCCATCTGTGCTTAGAGCTGGGGCAGGCAATCAGAGCAGCTGGATATTTCTGGGTAGAATTCCTTCAGCTGAAAAAAAAGACATAGGCTGACATTCATCAATGTATTTACGCCATTATAATGGTGTCAAAATATTGCACATATCAGGATCATAATTTGTGACTTTTTGACCTTCTCGAGAGAAAAGGGTGGGATTTAACAGGAGAGGGTGGGGCTTAGCATGAGCCACTGAATTCACTGGCATAAATTATAGCTCAAGTATGTGCCAGCTTCTAGATGGTGTAGACTTGAGTTTCTGGTGCACAGCATGTCCGAGATGCGCCTAAGTTATAAAGAATAATATGCCTGGATCCTGGGTGACATATATATATATATATATATATATATATATATATATATATATATTAGTCCTGGAAAACCCCTTTAATTTTAGCAACTGCCATAGACATTATTATAGTAACTTTTATTGCTATTCTGTTCCTGCTATTATGATAGGAAATATGTATCAAAGAGTCAGTCCTACAATGTCTGTGTCATACTAGGGCTATGGGCGCCCATTCATGGTTGGTCCCATCCAGTGGCGTACATAGAGATGTAAGGGCCCCATAGCAAGGATCAAACCAGGCCCCCACACAGGACAGAAGGGTTTCTGCCTAAACCCTTTTCCAGAGATGGAACAAACATCAGGCCCTTCTGTCCTGGGTGGCCAAACTACTTGGCATTCTAATGGTGAGACCAGCTTGCTACTTAGTTGTGGAGTACACCACTATTATTATTAATGGTATATATAATAACAGTAATAATTACACACTCCATAGTAGATACTACAGTAATTCAATAAGGCATCATTTTTGCAACAGTCTTAAAATGTGAGTTCTCTCATTACATATAAGGAAGAATTTGCTGACATATAACAAGGACATTGTGCCGCTGAATGTTTTTATTGTACATAAAGCAGTGTGTTTCGCCCGAGCCGTGTGCTCTATCATTTTAATGCTCCCACCTCATTATTGTGGAACCTTGACTGGATTTAATAGCTGGTACTTATAGCTTGGCAAAGTAATTCCATTAACTTTAGCTGCTTAATCCAAGTCTTTAAAATCAGGAAAAGCACAAGATGAGATGCAAAGTGCTCATACATTTGTGCTATAAGAAGCAAGTAATACATAGACTAACAGATGTCAATGTGAACGGTTTTATCTCTATAAATAGGGAAAAAACTAAGGATATTGCGCAACATCGGTGACCTGAGTACTAAAAGTCTACTGTTGTATAAAGATTGATCACTGTATTTAGTTGTATAAATAATTCATTCACTGTAAAAAAATAAATAAATTCAAATAAAAAGAATTGAAAAATCTTTAAATTATTGGAGAGTAGACACGCAAATGTTTTCAGATGTTATTTATGTAAGGGACATCATCCTGTTTTTTCATTATTAAGTGGCCCCAGCACGTTCTGTTTTGCTGGTATATGATTTTGACACACTAAGGACATGTTGTACTAATTCCAAGGCCTGGAGACTAGAAATGAGCGAGCAGTGCTCGTTACGAGCACTGTAACGCTCGGGTCCCGTGTGAAATGCCCGCAGGCATTGCGGATCCGTCCTCATCTGCATGTAAGTCAATGAGGACGGATCGTTTGGTATGACACTCATACCAAACGGTTCCGTCCTCACCCGTCTTAAAGTCAGGGAGGACGGAACCGTTTGATATGAGTGTCATACCAAACGATCCGTCCTCATTGACTTACATGCAGATGAGGACGGATCCGCAATGCCTGCGGGCATTTCACACGGGACCCGAGCGTTACAGTGCTCGTAACGAGCACTGCTCGCTCATCTCTACTGGAGACCTTTACCGCTCTGCCGGTGCCTAATCTATTATTACTGTTCATTTTAAATCCTATGTAACACACTAGGACAGGGATCAGCAACCTTCGGCATGCCAGCTGCTGTGAAACTACAACTCCTAGCATGCAAACATACTCAGCTGTTCTTCTAACTGCCATAGGAATTAAAGGAGCCCCCTGGGAGTTATAGTTTCAGAACACTTAGAGCGCAGGATGTTGCTGATCTCTGCACTAGGAAAATGGGTCTTCATCTATGTGGCTTTAGGGTATGTTCCCATGTTCAGGTTGTACTGTTGCTGGGTTTAGCCATATTGCCTGGGCTGTACAGCAGTTTAGTGAATTTGCTTTACAGCAGCCACCTAAACCTCAGTCAGAAAGCAACCTATTGTAATAAATGGGTTTTCCAAAAGTTTTTACTGATGACTCCCACCGAGCAGCTGTTTGAGAAGGCAGCAGCACCCACAGTAGCGCTGCGACCCTTGGCCATGTGATGTCACGTTCATCGGTCACATGGCCTAGACACAGCTCAGCCCCATTCACTTCAAAAGCAGCAAAAGATGGATTTGGCTCCTTCGTCAAATTTCACAAAGAAATTCGATTTGTCATGAATTACTACGTCATGAATCGCATTCCATTGTATGTAGCAATCGCAATGATTGGACACAGTAATTGCATTGTCCCCGCCATTAAACCCCTCAGTTGTTGCGTTAGTCACTGATCGCGGCATCTGACATTAAAATTGAGGCCTTTCAAGGGGTTAATCAGGGTTAAAAAAAAAAACAAAACATACTCACCTTATTTATTTGGTCACAGAGAGGCCGTTGTGGCCATCTTAATTGAAAAAAAACGCACAAAATCTTGTGCGGTGACGTGGTGACGTCATTACGCTGGACGGACGCGATGATGTCATCACTGATGATGTCACGCGCCCGGCCAGCACGCTGATGTGGTGAAATCACACATCACCGCAAGTAAGATTTCACGTGGCAGGGAAATCCCTATGCTGACTAAGAAGAATCAGTTGCAGTTGCCATGGAAATGTTCCAGTTGCTTTGACTTTTTTACGCCACAAAACTGACATATCTGATTTCATAGACATTTTAGTACTGAAATGTCATTATTGAACCAGTAATATTAAGAGTATGGTTTAAAGACACTTCACTGCAAACCCTGCATTTTTCCCAAAGAAAATTGTCAATGCCAGTGTGCAGAAAACACACTTTCAGATTTTTCAAGTACTGTTTAACGATCTATGTATTCCAAATCCGTGATTCTTAATTTATAGGAAATTCATGACTTTTCACCATCATCAATCCAGTTAGTAGTGGTAGTAATGGTAGCAGTAGTAGAAGGCCACAGTTCTCCTTCCAAAAGGCACCACATTATTATTGAGGACAAAGAGCATGAGCTTGTGGACTGATGGCTCACTCCTGCTCTCAGTTACAGAAGAATGATGGGGATACCACCTCTGAGTCTGGAGTCAGTGGTCAAAGCATTCCTCCTGCTTTTCCTCCTTGTAACCTCAGAGAAACCTTTCAGTCTATCTGTCTTCACTGCCCCTTCCTAAGAAGAGGAAACACAACCCACCCATGCACTACAGAAGATATTCAAGTGTCTCCCTGTTGATGACTTGTGTGAGAACAGTTAGCATTTGTCCTGCCATGAGGAATTAGTTCAGGGTGAGGCAGGAGACCCCATGCATAGCTGTGTTGGTGGTGGTGGCAGTAGAGGAAGTGGTGGCAACAGTGGTACTCGGGAAAAATACAGAGCATGGAATGGGGAGGGGGCCAAGAATCCCACAATGACATATCACAGGGTGAGAATGACGATGACTGTGTGTTGGACAGGACCTAGGAGCCGGTTCAGGGTGCTGAGGAGAAGGTGACATCAGAGGAGGATGGTAGTGGCTGCGTTGGTGGCAATAAAGAACAGAGTCAACGTACAGACATAATCTTCCAAAAAACTGCCAGTCAGATCTTCTTTGAACTGGTGATTCAAGTTGCAGGTTTAAAACATGCCAGACCTGAGCTGGCAATCAGTAGCTCTGTGCAGAGTGTGTGAGTATCTCCTTTCTGGAAGTTGTTCTTCATAGTGCCAAAAGACAAAAGCATTGTCATGTGCCAGATCGTAGCCACCATGGCTCTACTGCAGCACATGATGCGACGTCATCTGATCCAGTAGGAAAATAGAAGTAGTGACCAGCTAGTGCAACAAGCATGTCCTTCTTCTCCTGGTCCCCTTTGCAGCAGCGAGGCCACAACCACTTGCAGTATAGCATCATCAGTTACTCTTTCCCCCACTCAGGCCCCTCCTCCTCACACTTAGCTCCATCATCAGCAATCCATAATGGAATATGTGTCCAGGAAACAACTGTACACTCCCAACAATCTGCTGTTGCTGAGTTGCTGGCTAGATACACTATTTCTCCAAAAAAGCCATCCCTATCTTTTACTCTCATGTGACAGACAACATGGGCCACTCCTTAGTGTGACGCGCTGTATGCCACGGTGGACACCTGGAGCAGCTGTTATGGGCCAGTACATGTCTTTCACAGCCCGTTGGGTCAATGTTTTGCTCAGCTACACCACAGCAAGAAGACCAGGTCTTCTTGACACCTCCACGTTTGTGTTGGTCTGGTTTCCACACCAGGCGCTTATCTGTATCTTCCAATCCCTCCTCTGTGGACATGCTGTCATCCTCAAAAGAGGATCCCACTTCCCCTCCCTCTCATGATATGTATAAAATGAAGCATTGTTATGTTACAGCTGATGGGCCTGGGTGAGAGTAGCCACCCAGTCGATCAGTTGCTAAAGTGTATCAAGCTACAAACATCCTTCTGGCTGTCTCCCCCACTAACTTCATCTGGGCAGGGTGGTCAGTGACAATGGTAGGAACATTGAGGTTATACTGTATTTGGGGGAAATAACTCATGCTCCATGCATGGTGACCTTGATAAATTTAGTTGTGAAATGCTTTTTGAAAAAGTACAGGTGCTTGCAAAGGGTATGGGCCATGTCCAGGAGACTGTCCTCGCATTTCAGCCAAGAACTCCTTCTTGGACTTGCAGCTGCAAAACAGTTTGCCATTGTATAATCAGTGACGTTCCAACTCACTGAAATTCCACCTTGCATGTAAAGTTATGTATGATTTTATCATGCACCAACCACCTTAGCAAGGAAAATGTGTTGTTCCATGGTCAGGCAGTGTAGCTATTCAAAGACGTGTGTTGCATACTCAGGCCCTTAGAAACAGACACTCACATAAGGGATTGAAGAAGGATAACAGCTTCTGTATCTTGCTGGCCACCCTGTGAAGGTAGGGTATCCACTATTGTTCATAGTGGATGTCACAGGTATTTAGGATGTTCAAACGTTATACAGATGACGTAGCGCAGGGAATATTGCCATCACTAACGGCAGAAAAAAATACACTGGATGTCAAAGGTATTTAGGATGCACAAACGTTATACAGCAGACGCAGTGCAGGGAATGTCGCCTTGATTAGCGCCAGAAAAAATACACTGGATGTCACAGGTATTTAGGATGTTCAAACGTTATACAGCAGACGCAGCGCAGGAAATGTCGCCTTGATTAGTGGCAGAAAAAAATACACTGAATGTCACAGGTATTTAGGATATTCAAACGTTATACAGCAGACGCAGCGCAGGTAATGTCGCCTTGATTAGCAGCAGAAAAAATACACTGGATGACGCACTGCAGGTGGTGTTATTGTCAGTCAATTTTGTGCAAATTTAGCCAAAAAAATAATAGATGTTGCAGCCGGATAAAACACTAGTCCTTAAAAGGACTTTTGGTTCTTTTGAAAATAAAAACGAAACCTGCTTTATAGCACCCGATGACGCGTTCTGGCCAGCCAATCACTGTAATGCCAGTAGCCAACATGGCTATGGCATTACAGTGAATGCCAGTACCTCCCCGCACGCTGATTGGCTGCATAGCAGCCAATAAACGTGAGGGGAGGGGACTTGAGCATGGTGCTCGAGCACACGCGGTGTTTGGCTGATGTGCCAAGCAGCGCCATGCTCACACGAATATAGTGTTCAGGTGAACATGCTCGCCCAACACTAGTATCCACAAAGAACTATGGAGGAGTAGGAGCTATAAATGATGGAGGAGGAGAAGAAGTTAGTGGTGGAGGACAAGCAGGAGGCTGGTGATGATTCTCTTGCTAACAGAGTAGGCTGCTGCCATCATACCGCTGCCACCGTCTGTCTGCCTACCATCATGTTCTGTACCATATGGCTCAGCTACTACTCACTGCTGCTAATCCCCCTATTTCCATTACTTTTACTGCTACTACCATTACTGCTACACTGCCGCTCCTCCACTGCTAATCCTATAAATAGCTGCACACAAATCTAATGTCTTCCATGCTTTGCTGCTGCTGCTGTTGTGGCCATGTGCCTCTATTACCCCACCCCTTCCACATCCACACTGTACTGCTACTTCTCCCAATTAAAAAGGAGAATTTTTCCAGGCTTGTTTAGAACAAGCCACAGTTTCTTTGCATGTGTAAATATGAGCAGACAGTCTGTCCCCATTAATCCATAATTTTTTGTGCTGAAGCCACTGTCAATAACATGTATTTCGGACTTTTGGTCCCAATAATCCACAGTTTTTTCTAACAACAAGTATGCTTAGACACCATCTCCCCACATAAGGGATAATTTTTGTAAGCTTTCTAATATGAAAAAACATAAGAACCTCTGCACACAATGCAGATTACGCAGCTTAATACGGTACCAGCAAAGTGCAGTTTGACGGAAATTGACCTGCCATGTGGATTTTGAAATCTGCAGAATGTTAGTAATTGTTGCCTTTTCAATGGAAGGGTGAGATCTGCGGAAAATGTGCATCAAAACTGCACCAAAAAACGCAGTTATGTATGCATTATTTGTTTTTGCAGAAACGCACAGAAATCTGGAAATTTTGGTGGATTTTCTGCACATTACACTTACACCCGTGTTTATGTGTCCTTACACGTGTTTAGGTGTCCTTAATGCTTTTAAACGCACTGGAGCACATTTATCAAGCTAACATTTATCAAGTCTGTCTTTCTTTTCCGAGTAGTTAATAAAAGTTACTCAGCACTTTGTGAATTAGCCTAGACGTATTGTTATTAGTCTGACCTCTTGCGGTTGTTTTTCAGTTAGACCATCAACTATGCCTTTAACCATAGCTATATAGAGTATGTCAGTGTCAGGGCTCATGCATAAGAATGTAATGCAATTTGCGGTCCACAATGCACTGGCACTGACTGTGGGACCGCCGCATTCGGATCCCGGACCCATTCACTTGATCCCACGGTCTGCACTGCAAAAAAGTAGTACATGCACTACTTTTTTGCGGTGCGGAGGCATGGCCATAAACACAGCGGAAGCACTCCGTAGTGCTTCCGTGGGGTTCCAATCCGTGCCTCCGTTCCGCATCTCCAGGATTGAGGACCCATTCAAGTGAATGGGTCCGCGATCCGTGATGCGTGGTACACACGGCTGGTGCCCGTGTATTGTGGATCCGCAGGCCGTACATGAGCCCTTAGTCTGACATTATTTGCTATTGCTCTCATTGCGTTCAACAGCTTAAAAGGAAGAGTGGGGTGGAGTGACCAAAAATTAATTAAAAAAAAACAAAAAGAGAAAATATTTTCATAAAAAGTCAGACGTCAGACTGACTGGAGCATATTCGCTTTGTGCAGTATCGATTTGGATCCAAATTCTGATAGCATCCATGTATCTTCCGGTCACATTGGTAAGAGCCACCTGTTCAGCCAATTACCCAGATGAGGTCAGGTTTATTTTAATGTCGGCTTGCACTGTCTACTAGAGATGAGCGAACATGCTCGTCCGAGCTTGGTGCTCGTTCGAGCATTAGGGTACTCGTAGGTGTTCGATACTCGGGCGAGCATCTCGCGATACTCGAGGAAATGGCATCTTCCTCTTCCTGCATGTTTAGCGGCTTTTTCTCAGCCAATCAACATGCAGGAGAGTCTTTGGTACCCCCTAGTATCACGTGGAACCCCTAGAAGTCGATAGCAGGGATTGGCTGGCCAGATCAGATGACCTGAGAATATAAGAATCTGATCCCGCGATGCTCGCCTCAGACGCCGCCTGGATGAGATTAAGGATAGAGCTACTGTCTGTCAGGGAGAGTGTTAGGGCCTCAATTTAGAATTTGGTTAGGCAGGAATCATCCACAAAGAACCCAACAGTCCTTCTAAGGGCTACAACGACCTTTTTTATTGGCCTCCTCTCGGCTGCTGGCTGGGACTTGTAGTGCAGCTACCGCCATCTTGGCTGCACACTGTTAGGGCGTGAAATTAGAATGTGGTTAGGCAGGAATCATCCACAAAGAACCCAACGGTCCTTCTAAGGGCTACAACGACCTTTTTTTTGGCCTCCTCTCGCTATCTGGGACCTGTAGTCAGGGGCTGGCTGGCAAATTTTAGCCTGGGGGGAAAGCACACAGCACTGGCCCATGTGTAGCGGCCCACCCTTAACCTGTTTAACTTCGCCTACCATAAAGCCGGTATAGGTAAATGGGCTTTAAATGGTTAAAAGGCGGCAGCTGGTTGTGTTTTCATGTTGGATCCCAGATACAGAACATGGCTGAGTCCGTAGCAACAGCCTGATCATTAGAGGGACCAGATTTACCAACCCCTGAGCTGAAGAGACTCCATTGAGTACAATGGGGTCTGCTCAGGATGCTGCTCCTTTACCGAACAAAAAAGTTTTGCATGCAGAACTTTTCTGACCGGTCTTTTTAATAGAATCTGTGACCCAAACGCAAATGTGAATGGATAGTATTAGACGTATAGCATCAGATGTATGTTTAACACAAATACAGAGCAAGAACCAAGATCACTACATACACACAGCACCAGAACCAAACCTAGAAGTCAAACACAGCACCAGAACCAAGTTTGCTGCATGAATACAACACCAGAACCAGGCCCATAAGTCAAATACAGCAACAAAATCAACAAGAAATATAGCACCATAACGAAACCTATAAGTCAAATACAGAACCAGAACTAAGTTTACTACATAAATACAGCACCAGAACCAAGTTCTCTACATAAATACAGCACCAGAACCAAGTTCTATACATAAATACATCATCAGAACCAAGTTCTCTTCATAAATAAATCACCAGAACCAAGTTCTCTTCATAAATACATCACCAGAACCAAGTTTCTACATAAATACATCACTAGAACCAAATTCTCTTCATAAATACATCACCAGAACCAAGTTATCTACATAAATACAGCACCAGGACCAAGTTCTCTACATAAATACAGCATCAGAACCAAGTTCAATACATAAATACAGCACCAGAACCAAGTTCTCTACATAAATACATCACCAGAACCAAGTTCTCTACATAAATACAGCACCAGAACCAAGCTCACTACATAAATACATTACCAGATTTTAAATGTTTAGTACAGATACCATCTGAGTAGTCAGGTCAGCCCTCGCCATATGAAACTTACAGCTCCCAGTATGGCCTGAACAAGTGTAAAGGGATGCTGGGAGTTGTTCATCAGCTGTAGATCATCCAGGTGACTACAGCTCCCATCATACACTGTCAGTAGCAGAATAATCATTTCCATTTAGTGACTTACAGATGACGTCTCCTCCTGAGTTCTTCTCCATCTGGTTCAGACCACCATGACGACTCCTCCCGTCCACAATGCAGCTTTGCAAATTTTGCCAAGAAGATCTCTTCAGCTTCACACTTTACCAACACATTGGCACCCTGCATACTGACACAAACTCATCTTAGTGCCACATTCTGTGCCCTGAATATAACAGCAGCATTAGTGCCACATACTCTGTGCCCTCTGTATACAGTGCCATATGCCCTCTGTATATAGTGCCACATGCTCTGTGCCCTCTGTATATAGTGCCACATGCTCTGTGCCCTCTGTATATAGTGTCACATACTCTGTTCCCTCTGTATACAGTGTCATAAGCCCTGTGCCCTCTATATATAGTGCCACATACTCTGTGCCCTCTGTATACAGTGCCATATGCCCTTTACCCTCTGTATATAGTGCCACATGCTCTGTGTCCTCTGTTTATAGTGCCACATGCTCTGTGCCCTCTGTGTATAGTGCCACATGCTCTGTGCCGTCTGTTTATAGTGCCTCATGCTCTGTGCCCTTTGTGTATAGTGCCACATGCTCTGTGCCCTCTGTATATAGTGTCATATGCCCTGTGCCCTCTGTTTATAGTGCCACACATAGTGCCCCTAATGCTAGTGCCACATGCTTGGTGCCCCTTATAAAACGTGTCTCTTATATGTGCCCCTTTGTGTATAGTGCCCCTTCAGTGTGCCCCTTTATGTATTGTGCCTCTTATATGTGCCCATTTGTGTATAGTGCCCCTTCAGTGTGCCCCCTTTATGTATAGTGCCTCTTCTGAGTGCCCCCTGAATACAGCGTACACACACTGTATTATAATACTCGGTAAAAGCTAGAATGCAGTGGGTGAGACGTCACTGGCTACAAGTTGCTAACGGTCACATGACAAGCTAGATGCAGTGGGTATATAGAGTATATACAGCAGTGTATATAATATATATCTATACACACTGCATCTATTATATCTCGTACCTCACATATCAGTACACTGCTGTATATACTATATATCTGTACACGCTACATCTATTATACCTCATACCTCACATATCAGTACACTGCTGTATATACTATATATCTGTACACAGTGCATCTATTATACCTCATACCTCACATATCAGTACACTGCTGTACATACTATATATCTGTACACACTGTATCTATTATACCTTGTACCTCACATATTAGTACATTGCTGTATATGCTATATATCTGTTCACACTGCATCTATTATACCTCATACCTCACATATCAGTACACTGCTGTATATACTATATGGCTGAAATGTAGATTTTAGGGTGGTATGATGGGAGGGAATAGGTCCCTCTACCTGGCTGTGGAGCCCTTTCCTTTGTCTCTTCCTTTTGTGTATGAAAAGTATGTGCTCTAATGATTATAGGAGATGTAATTCTTCTTTTTTGTTCTTTGCAGATATTGATAATGTTGAAAAACAAGACCTATATTGAAGTTGGCTGGATCTATGTGTTCACAGACGTCCTGGTGCCACATAAAGCGTTGATGTCCTGTTTACATTTTTTACTTTTTTAGTTTATTTACGTTTATTTACGTTTATTTACTTTTATTGTATATTTTTTTGTAATAATTAATGTCAGCATGTCACTATTGCTCATATGTGCGTCTATCTTGTCCATCAGATATTATATTACTTGATATTTGAGATATTCCTGACCTGGGCCAGGGGACACGTCCACGTTACAATGGTGATGGACCCCTGCCCCTAATAGGGCACGGAGAGGACCCATAAACATGGGCTCCTTGAGTATGGCCCCGGGATAATACATGGTTTGTTGGATATGGGGTTTGCCCACAATAGAGGATACCACTATGGGATGTTCCCAATGATTGGGGTTCTTCCCGTGGGTCCCTTTGTTGTAACCGAGTGTGGAGAGATTGTATACTCGGTTGCCACAGTAAACATGACCCCGGTATTTTTAATCATATGATATGTAATGTTTGAATTATATCTGATGGCCGCCTGATAGCGCACTGCTGTATATGAGATAGCCTATTGAATCGTCGGTTTGTTCCGGCTGACTGTGACTGGCATGACAAAGGTTAATGTAAACTGTTGATGCGGGTTGTCTGGGAAACTGTGTACTCGCATCTCGCGAGAACACGGCGTCCCGAGCCTGACACGACATGTAGAGAGACGTAATCTCGTGTATTGCGGGATTGCGTCATGGACATGCGCGGTGTGGCGACTGGGACGCCGGGGGAGCGCGAGGTACAGCTGGACTTCAAATGGTTTTTAATCATGCACAATTGATATTAATTATATTTACTGCACAGCACCTGGCACTTTATTGACACTAAGGGGAGATGATATAAGGTTTTATGAAATTATGATGATTTTTAAATGAATTTTGTACACGGACACACTTCTATGTTATATTTTATGTATTATTGTGGATATTGCACTATTGTATTTATGAAATTTTATTTTTTATTCACTGATTTATGATAATGAATTGATTGGATTGATTGATTTACACTGTGACTATTTAAAGTCCTGTTTTGAGCACATGTATAGCTTGAAAAAGACTGTAATGAACAGTTGAAACGTTGCTGCTGGATGGGTGAATAAACCACCTTTTTTTCACTGTTATTTTGGAGTGCTGCCTTTATTTTTTTGACTATACATACCTTGAACCGTGGCCTTTGGTTTCTGAAGGATTTTTGCACCCCTGTGTCAGTGCTGCTCTTCTACTTCTATTGTTTGTTACCTATATTGGCCCAGGAGAGCTGAGTAGATTCTTGGAGTACAGAATGGAATGATCACCTGCATTTTTTCATTACAAGGAGATGAGGAGCGGATCCTTCATAGTCGGTGAGGGATGTTCCTTTTTCTACAGTACCTCAGGATCTTAAAAGGAATTGAAATGTTGTCTAAACGGCTGATTATCAAGAACTGCAATTGTTCACTTTAAGTGAGTAATCACATGTTACATCGTATTCCAAGGGGCATACGCTCTCATTTAAGACCGGATTTGTTTATTAATAACCCCGATTTTTGCACCAAATTCGTCCAAATTTCCAACAAGTACGCCTTCGATATCATTTTGTTAAATATTGAGTTTTTGCAAGGGACATTGATTGTGTTCGGAGTGACTTATGAAAGTTACAGAGGACGTGAGATCTCTATGTCTTGAGGAATTTGAAAATTATAATAGTGGTTGCTCCCAACACTTTGAAAAGTTTAAAATGATCTTCAAAGAAAAACGACGTAAATGGAATCGTGATATGGAAAGATTATACGACAGGCTACATTTATAATTGGCAAGGTGAGCTCCAGGGACAACGCAAGGTGATGATGAAGCCTACCTCCCTAGCAGGACAGAAGTACACAGGATTACACAACAACAATCTTCCACCTCTACACATCAACTTCATCTAAACCATCGGGTCGTTTTTTAGAACCAGGTCTAGCCCCCCAAGGACCGAGTGGGGGCAGAAGACAATGTAAATGGCGGAAAGGGGAAAAGCAACAAATTCAACAAGGGGATGAACTTAAGACGCAAAGTGTGACGGTAAATATATCCTCTCACGATTTAAATGACACACAATTATCATTATTGAATAAGGGTTATCCTTTTGCCCATCGACCAAAACCAACTGTTAATGTGAACTTGATCTGCACAGATTTTTTCGTACGATTAAGCTAAAATCTGTTTGAAGAACAAAAACGGAATATTATTCTGATTGCTATGGGATGACTGAACTAAATGTCAACAATGTTGGTCTTTTTGTTAAAAGTGATTTCACTCCAGTGATTCAAATCCAGGTATAGAAAACATACATAACAGCAGTTAAAAGGGATTTGGATAACTTGAAAAGGAGTAGTGGTAAATAGGGTTCCACAATTTAAACCTTTCTAGGAAGAGATGTGGCAATGAAGGACTTGGCCCGTGACCACAGCCTCACATCAAACCGGCCGATAAAGGTGGTGGGTTGTGGTCATGGATACTTTGATTAATTCAAGAAATTAAATCTCAATTGTCAGATAATGCGGTATTGTATGCATCCAGGGGACCCCAAGTTCTCTCTTCTTAGAGAGTTGAGGGATATCCTGGATGCAGCTGTTCAAAAGGGAATTATAGACGATAAATTATTTTCTTTTTTGTTTGTGGAGAAACCGGTGACCCGATCTTATATACCCTCCCCAAGATACACAAGTCGCTCGAGCTCCACCTGGGCGGCTATTGTCTCGGGAGAGGGTCTCTTTTCAGTAATTCTGCCATTTTTCTTGATAAAATACTTCGTCCTTTTGCGACACAGCTAAATCATTTATCAGAGATACAATGATTTTTTAGAAAAAATTAAGCATTGAGGATTCCGGAGGGCTCGACTTGGTTTCCTTCGACGTGACCAGTTTGTACACGTCGATAGGACATGAGGAGGGCTCAATGCAATTCGCAATGCCTTGTGGGGACATTATACGGTTGAGTGTAGGGATTTCATTGTGATGCTTCTACGTTTTATCTTGACTAAGAATTATTTTTTATTTCAAATGCATTTATTTTCAGAAACGGGGGACCGCCATGGGGTCTACGTGGCGCCGACATAATGCTAACATCTATGTGGCACCCTGGAGGAGGTGT
>ONZH01006880.1:0-44405 GCA_900303285.1 Rhinella marina | reverse complement strand
TTAATTGGAGCAACAACTGGGGGCAGTATTATTACTGGGGGCACCAACAGGAGTGTTATTATTACTAGGGACACAATCGAGTGGCATTTTTATGACTGGATGCACTATAGAGGGTATAATTAATACTGGAAGCACTCCAGGAGCATAGGGGCAGTATTATTGCTGAGATCATTATAGGGGAAAAATTGTAGCGAACATATTAGGAGCGTTGTTATTACTGGGGCACTATGGGGGCATTATTACTGGGGTATTTTAGGAGGTATTATTATTACTGGGGGCACTATTTTTTCTGAAGTACAATGGGACATTAGGAAACATATCAGGGGCAGTATTGGTGGTCGCAGCTGGATAGGGTCACAAGGATGAGGAGTTTGTGTTGAGAAGGTGGGGGAGATGACAGAAAAATTAGGAATATAAGAGGTCTGTGTTGCAAACTCTGCAGAAACAAGATGTGGCTAAAAGAAATCCTGGCAGTCTTGACCAGAGAAGATGAGAAAAAAAAAATGTCTACATCAGAGGAGATATCACTGGATAAGAGGTATGTAGTGTGGTATTCTCCTGTATGACCAGGCAGAATGCTGTCGGTAGTGCTGTCTTGCTGCTTTGGGCTGTGTCTCATCTCCTCTGCCCCCTCCTTCATATCTTAATTAGAGACAGCTGGAAGAGAAGTTCTGGACATGACAGCTGGAGTCACCACAGAAGAGCAGCTTCTGGGGAGGTAATTTGTACTGCACTGTGGTATCTGGTATGTAGTATTGCTAGCCCTACTTGTGCTGACCATTCCTTCTGTCAGTTTGGATCCACCTACAACCTGGGGCCACTTTTACTATTTTTTTCCAGGGCCACTTTAAGTTCCCAGTCCACCCCTGACACCACCAGTTTACGGCAACCAACCCACATGGCATAGAATGGAACACATGAACAGCTGTCATAACAATGGCCACAATGAGCTTTATTATTCTTTGTCCCCAGCTAACAGGACCTGGGTCTACCACCCAGTTCACCAAATCACAAGTCAAAATTCATACCAAACATCTTGTCAAAGGTCTTGCTGCAGCTTTCACTCATGTACTTATATTGAACAATTGTTTAAATCATCCAGAAAGTTGAATATAAAATTTTAATATTAATGGTTTCTGCGGCAATTCATTCTGATACCATTCTGACTGTCGGTATAAGCAGAAAAAAATGTAGTTTTTTATTAGCAGTATTATTTTTGTCACACATTACTAAGTTATTAAAACTTATTGCCAGTTCTTAACACAACTATAATATTGTTTTCATGTTTTATTTGGTTATTTTAAAGGTCATTTTGATCATTTTAAAGTGCAGGTAATGTGCTAGCTTAGATAAGATCCATCTTAATGTCTCAATAAAAATTACACGCTGTGACTACCATCCGGATGTTTATTTGGAATGCAATCTGGTGTGCCCTGCCATTAATACAGTCATCAGTAAAAGTTAGAAAATATTACATACACTTTGGAAAAATGTGCTCAACTGGATACACGTAATTTAGATTTTTATTTGCATGAAACCATTTTAATATAACAAATTGCAGCACAGAGAAGGTCAATCTTCTGCATCCTAAATTTTAAATTTATGAAGCAGAAAGATGTCTTTCCAGTGGTAATACAAATTATCCTTTCAGTTCTTGTTTTACAAAGCATTCTAGTACATTACTTGGAAATGTACAAACTATCAGTAATGTTAAACAAAAAATAATACTCCTAGGGACTTTTGAAAACATTTTGTGACATATGTATGTGCTGTATATAGCATTACAAAAAAACTGAAGTGGCAAATAACTAGGGATATGCGAACTCAGACCGTAATGTTCGGGTTCGTACCGAATATTATGGTGTCTGGGTACCCGAACACGGACTTTGCCGCAAAAGGTGTTCAGGTGACCTATAAAGCTTGTTGAAAGGTTGCAGCACAGTCAGTCAAGAAGTAGGGATGAGCGAATCCATGGAAGTTCGGGTTCGCCGGATTCGGCCGAACTTCAAATCTTCGACCTTTGACCTGAAATTTGGTGCACTAAAATGGCTGCAAAATAGTCGTAGTAAGGGCTGGAGGGCTGCAAAATGGGGGGAAGAGTAGGACAGTTGCCCTGAAAACAAATGTGGATAGGTAAATGGCTTAAAATAACATAGAATAGAAAAAAATTAAAAATAATAATCTTGAAGTAGGAGACGGAGGTCAAAGTGGAGTAGGAGGTTGAGGAGGCAGAGGACGTGGCGGTGTGGCGGTGTAGGTGGAAGTGGTGATGGAGGAGGAGGAGGTAGCCAACACTGTTTTTGTTGTTTTTTTATTTATTTATTTTTTAATTTGGGAAGACCCCAAAACAGGGAAATAGAAAAAGAGAATGCAAAGATAAAGTGCCCTGGAGTATAACAATGGCTGGGTACGGCCAGCATACTTGTCTAGTCAGCACAAGGTAAGGACAAGTCCTGTGGGATCCATGCCTGGTTCATTTTAATGAACGTGAGCTTGTCCACGTTGGCTGTGGACAGGCGGCTGCGCTTGTCTGTGATTACCCCCCCTGCCGTGCTAAACACACGTTCGGACAATACACTTGCTGCAGGGCAGGCCAGCACCTCCAAGGCGTAAAGGGCGAGCTCAGGCCATGTGCCCAATTTGGAGACCCAGCAGTTGAATGGGGCAGACCCATCAGTCAGTATGTGTAGGCATGTGCACACGTACTGTTCCACCATGTTGCTGAAATGCTGTCTCCTGCTAAGACGTTCCATATCAGCTAACCCTCCCTTCTGAGGTGCTGACGGTGCCCCAGCTGCGTTGGCTCCTCCTTCTCTGCCTTTGCCTGGTGCTTCCACTGAGTCCCCACTGTCTGGTGTGAATGCCCTCAGCAGTGAGTCTACCAGTGTGCGCTTGTACTCGCACATCTTCCGATCACGCTCCAGTGATGGAATTAAGGACAGCACGTTGTCCTTGTAGCGGGGATCCAGCAGGGTGGCCACCCAGTAATCAGCAGTGGTTAGAATATGGGCAACTCAACGGTCATTGTGCATGCATTGCAGCATGTAGTCACTCATGTGTTTCAGGCTGCCCGGAGGCAAGGACAAGCTGTCCTCTGTGGGATGTGTATCGTCTGTGTCCTCTGTATCCCCCCAGCCACACTCCATTGATGCCCATGAGCTGCTTTGGGTGCTATTCTGCTGTGAACACGGTTCCTCCTCATCATCATCCTCCTTATCCTGCAGAACTGTGCCCTGGCTAGACAGTTCTGTACCTGGCCTCTGTTGATGCCAGAAGCCACCCTCCAAGCCACTTGTGAAAGATTGACCTGATAACCGTGGAAATGATCCCTTTTCCTCCTCCTCTTCCTCCTGTGCCACATCCTTTTCCATCATCGCTTGAAGCGTTTTTCAAGGAGACATAGAAGTGGGATAGTAATGCTGAGGACTGCGTCATCGGCACTGGCCATGTTGGTGGAGCACTCAAAACAGCGCAACACGGTACACATGTACCGCATGGAGGCACACTCAGTGGTAAAGTGGTGCTGTTTCGCAGAGCGACTCACCTGTGCATGCTGTAGCTGAAACTCCACTATCGCCTGCTGCCGCTCGCACAGTCTCTCCAGCATGTGCAAGGTAGAATTCCACCTTGTGGGTATGTCGCATATGAGGCCGTGAGCTGGAAGGCCGAAGTTACACTGCAGCGCAGACAGCCGAGCAGTAGCAGGGTGAGACTACCGAAAGTGAGCATAGACGGCCCGCACTTTCTGCAGCAGCTCTGAAATATCAGGGTCATTTTTCATGAACCTCTGCACCACCAAATTCAGCACATGAGCCAGGCAAGGGACGTGCTAGCCCAAGAGCTGCTACGAGATTTCGCCCAATATCGCATACCACCAGGCCGGACTTGAGGCTCAGTGGCACCAACCACTCTTCGGTCTGTTGTTCCATGCCCGTCCACAGCTCCTGTGTGGTGTGGGTTTTTTTCCCCAAACAGATAATTTTCAAAACAGCCTGCTGTCATTTACCCCTGGCTGTGCTGAAGTTGGTGGTGAAGGTGTTAAGCTGACCGGATGAGGAGGTGGTAGAGGAGGAAGTGGAGGAGGAGGAAACAGGCGGCAATGAGAAATGTCCTGTAATCCTTGGTGGCGGTAGGACATGCGCCAAAATGCTATCTGCATCAAGCCCAGCTGCCACTGCATTTACTCAATGTGCAGTCAGGGAGATGTAACGTCCCTGCCCGAGTTTACAGGTCCATGTATCAGTAGTTATGTGGACCTTGCCACAACGATGGCGTTGCGCAGTGCACACCTTGATTTTGTCGTCGCACTTGTATCGGGTGCAAGAGGCAATGGATGCAGCTTTCAACATCCGGTCCTGGGCTAGATTCTCGGAGCCTGACAGTACTTCATTTTTTGGCCATGGAGAACATAGCTCACAGCTCTGAAATCAACTGGGCAACATTGATGGCAAGATATGATACATACCTGGACAGTAAATCGACATCCTGTAACGAGACTCATGGGTCACGAAGAACATTCAGTTATACTTAATATATGTAGATACTACTCATACTGCATCACTGGTCATCGCTCCAGTGTAACTGTCAAGTATTAGCTGCCTCCAAGTGTCTGAATCCCTAGCAAAATCTATGGAGATATGTCACGCTGGCACCAGGTAAAAACTTAGCAAAGTGAATCGGAAGTTAATTTGTAACTAATAATCCCTGACGACAACTAATGCATCAGTACAGGTGTAAATCTCTTAGAAAAAAAAACGTGAAATATGTACCTGCCGGAATCTAGCAGATAGGATTAAAAACTTTATCATTTCCAACTGGCACGTATGCAAATACAGAGCGTAAATAACTATTAGCAGAAATAACGTGAATAAGTCACCTGCCAGTGACTAGCAGACGGAATTACGCATGTAACTAATTCCCTATCACGTTTTGCAATACAGGTGATACATCTCTTAGAAAAAAGTGAAAAATAGCAAGCTAGCCGACTAGCATAGACTAGACTCCTATAAAGATCCTATCAGTTGTATCTGTTCATACACTCTTTCGACCCGGTGTGTAACATTATTTTTTATTACGTTTAATACCGGGTCTGCTTATGCCCTCTGCCAAGTACACAGCTTATATATGATACTTAGCCTTTAATATTTTGTCTAAATAGATGCATACACACTGACACGGACTGATGTCACGTATGCGGCACACATGTACTAAGGGACAACTTAGTGTATTTACATTGATGCCTTTAGATTCCGCATCGTAGCTACATTCCGGCAAGGGTGAAACAAGTATCCACATTTGTTGCTTAAGTATGATCACAACCTGTAGCTGCATTAGTGAGACGAGAAAGGAAAATGTTGAAATTACAGAGACTAATCGCCTTCCTGCTAACCGTTCTCCGCCCGGGGCAACATATATATTCACATTTTTATAACATGACATAAGCAGCAGCCTGGGTACTGAATTAACCATACATGGATGATTGAAAAATTAATTATAGTGTTACCCTTCCGTCTGCTGTCCGGTGCACAAGTGACGTTTCACAGGATTTTGGTAGAGATACACCTGTTACTGTATCCTGCGCAGGGAAATTATACTACAAGTCTTAACTCGTCTGCTGTGAGCCGGCAGGTGATAATATAGTTTGTCTAAAGGATTACACATATCTGGAACACTAAAAACTTAATAAGTTGCGCCACAAAATAAGTAGCACCAGTATCCGTCATCCGATCGATATCAACATTGTCTTAAAGAAACCTCACAGCCCATGTACCTGCATAGCCCGTGCAGGGAAATTTTACAGTTATAATCCGTAAACGCTATCCGGCAGAAGCTGATCTAATAATTTCACATTTTTTACCTCAACGACTGTTACTAGCCTGGTGAACCTGTACATATAATTACGACTGGGTACAAAGATGATGTAATAAGGTCTACTGTCTGCTTAGTCCTCGTATAGGGTGCAATATTAACGATTTTTAGCTAAGAGATTTACACCTGTACTGCATTGTACATGAACTAATGGTCATTGACTATAGTTAATCCGTCTGCTTAGTCAGTGCAGTGACATATTCACATTTTTTGCGCTGAAGAGATTAACACTGTACTGTAACATGAAGGAAAGATTTTACGAGTTATCCGCTCTGCTAGTCGACAGGTGACATATTCACGTTCTAATAGATACAACCTTATCTGCATAAATGAAAGGAAATTAATATAGTTAATCCATCTGCTAGTCCGGCAGGTGCATATTCCACGTTTTTGGTAAGAGATTACACCTTATTTATACCTGGACAGAATATTACAGTATCCGTCTGCAGTCCGACACGGTGACAATTGCACCATTTGTACTAAGGAAGATTTACTACCTGTACTGCATTACTGTGACAGAAATATAGCAGTGATCACCAAGTTTTCCACGTTAGTCATACACCGGATGTGTGTACTCTCACATAGACTACTCACATTGCATGATAGTCACTATAAAGACACAAACCCGCTAAACCCATAAACACCTAACAACCATACGACAAATCAGTATCCCGCACGCAACCACACATGCAAACACTGACAACGACGTAAAAACGTAGACATATACGATATGATAATACATTAACAACACTGCACAAACCACAATTTATCCCGACTGCCGAGGCGCAGCAGAAATCAGAAAGATCGACACATATAACCGGTAACATAGATTTCACTTAGTCATCGTACTACTAGCTTTACAGCATTATGTAATAGCAAGAAATTGTAGAATAAAATGCACCACTGCTGGTATCCACTAGCAGACGATTAATATCTGTATCATTGTAAATAGTAACCTGATCACGTATTTTAAATATAGTAACCTCGCCTAGTTCCGGCACGTATGAATTAACAGTGTCTGAAATGTTTTAGAAATAAAAATGAGAAGATGATGCACTGACTGGAACTAGCTCGTAGCTGAGTGATTTATACATGCTATTATGATATCTCCCATATGTCATGGGGTGACAGTACAAGGTTATATGCTAGTTCAACTTTATCAGAAAAAGTCAAACCTATGTCACACAAGCTCGCAAGAATTCATCGAAAGAATAGTGTCTTAACAATGTATTTAATTTTCCCCACTTCACATGATGCAGTGACCAGGTGTGCTATTACTTGCTTTTGGTAACAGAGGACGAGAATGATTAATAGTCAACCTTGGTCTTACCTGACGCGGTTTAGATACCTTGGATACAGATGGACTTAGACTATCCGGGCATTAATTTTCGCGTGACCCTAGTTCAAATCTCAATTCATATCTTATATTTTCTGATACATGTATTGACATACGAAGCTTATACTGCATCGTGTCAGGTGAACAGGTGTAATACATCGTTAGGCAAATACAAAGTTATGCCGTGCTTGGACTAGTATGTCCGCTGGGCCAGGGGCTGACATTCACAAGAGAACTATGCCAGACACTCAGTAGATTAACATGTTCTAATTCCATGCAGTGTACTGATAGTCGACAGGTGACAATTGGAATGTAATCTCTTTAAATATAAAAAAAAAAAATATAAAAAAAAATAATAAAATTTAAAAAAATCGTGCTTGCTTTAGGATCGGATCAGTCGAACGACCATATTTCAAGACACGTGTACATTTACGCCAGTACGTGTATAAAATTAAAAGCATCGTACTGCTAATACGTGTATCCTAAGTGAATTATTTAGTTCACCCAGAAGCCCGTTCACTTCTGCTTATAATAGGTGCCTGGTGCCATGGTTGAACCGGATTCGACCATTCAATTTAGTCATTAAAAATGAGATTACAAGCTTTATGTTTTTAGAAAAAATGAATATAGTCATCTGCCGGGAAGACTAAGACAGACCGCTTTACATAACTAATCAATACATTAATATTTCCCATGTCTGTAAGCAAATTACATGGGGTGTAATCTCTTCAAAAATGTGAATGTCACCTGCCGGACTAGCAGACGGATTAACTGTACTAATTTCCCTGACACGTATGCAGTATAGCTGTATGTCTTAGAAAAAAAAGTGAATATGTCACCTGCCGGACTAGCGGACAGATTAACTGTATTAATTTCCCTGTCACATATGCAGTTACAGCTATATGTTTTAGCAAAATGTGAATATGTCACCTGCCGGACTAGCAGACGGATTAACTGTAATAATTTCCCTGTCAGGTATACAGTACAGGTGTAATCTCTTACCAAAAACGTGAATATGTCACCTGCCGAACTAGCAGACGGATTAACTATATTAATTTTCCTTTCATGTATACAGATAAGGTGTAATCCTTTAGTAAAAACGTAAATATGTCACCTGCCAGACTAGCAGACGGAATAACTGTAATAATTTCCCTGTCACGTATACAGTACAGGTGTAATCTCTTACCAAAAATGTGAATATGTCACCTGCCGGACTAGCAGACGGATTAACTATATTAATTTTCCTGTCATGTATGCAGTACAGCTGTATGTCTTAGTAAAAATGTGAATATATAAGCTGCCGGACTAGCAGATGGATTAGCTGTATTAATTTCCCTGTCACGTATGCAGTACAGGTGTGATCTCTTAGCAAAAATGTGAATATGTCACCTGCCAGACTAGCAGACGGATTAACTGTACTAATTTCCCTGACACGTATGCAGTATAGCTGTATGTCTTAGAAAAAAAAGTGAATATGTCACCTGCCGGACTAGCGGACAGATTACCTGTATTAATTTCCCTGTCACATATGCAGTACAGCTATATGTTTTAGCAAAAACGTGAATATGTCACCTGCCGGACTAACAGACGGATTAACTGCATTAATTTCCCTGTCACATATGCAGTACAGGTGTAATCTCTTAGCTAAAATGTGAATATGTCACCTGCCGGACTAGCAGACGGATTAACTGTAATAATTTCCCTGTCAGGTATACAGTACAGGTGTAATCTCTTACCAAAAACGTGAATATGTCACCTGCCGAACTAGCAGATGGATTAACTATATTAATTTTCCTTTCATGTATGCAGATAAGGTGTAATCTATTAGCAAAAACGTGAATATGTCACCTGTCAGACTAGCAGACGGATTAACTGTAATAATTTCCCTGTCATGTTACAGTACAGGTGTAATCTCTTACCAAAAATGTGAATATGTCACCTGCCTGACTAGCAGACGGATTAACTATATTAATGTCCCTGTCATGTATGCAGTACAGGTGTAATCTCTTAGCAAAAAACGTTAATATGTCACCTGCCGGACTAGCAGACAGTTAAACTATATTAATTTTCCAGTCATGTATGCAGTACAGCTGTATGTCTTAGTAAAAATGTGAATATGTCAGCTGCCGGACTAGCTTACGGATTAACTGTAAATTTCCCTGTCACGTATGCAGTACAGGTGTGATCTCTTAGCAAAAATGTTAATATGTCACCTGCCGGAATTTCAGACGGATTAACTATATTAATTTTCCTTTCATGTATACAGATAAAGTGTAATCCTTTAGCAAAAACGTAAATATGTCACCTGCCGGACTAGCAGACGGATTAACTGTAATAATTTCCCTGTCAGGTATACAGTACAGGTGTAATCTCTTACCAAAAATGTGAATGTCACCTGCCGGACTAGCAGACGGATTAACTATATTAATTTTCCTGTCATGTATGCAGTACAGCTGTATGTCTTAGTAAAAATGTGAATATATAAGTTGCCGGACTAGCAGATGGATTAGCTGTATTAATTTCCCTGTCACGTATGCAGTACAGGTGTGATCTCTTAGCAAAAATGTGAATATGTCACCTGCCGGAATAGCAGACGGATTAACTGTACTAATGTCCCTGTCATGTGTGCAGTACACTTGTATGTCTTAGCAAAAACGTGAATATGTCACCTGCCAGAGTAGCAGACGGATTAACTATAAAAAAAATTTCCCTGTCAGGTATGCAGTACAAGTGTAATCTTTTAGAAAAAACGTGAATATGTCACCTGCCGGACTAGCAGATGGATTAACTGTAATAATTTCCCTGTCAAGTATACAGTACAGGTGTAATCTCTTACCAAAAACGTGAATATGTCACCTGCCTGACTAGCAGACGGATTAACTATATTAATGTCCCTGGCACATATGCAGTACAGGTGTAATCTCTTTGCAAAAACGTGAATATGTCACCTGCCGGACTAGCAGACGAATTAACTATATTGTTTTTCCTTTCATGTATGCAGTACAGCTGTATGTCTTAGCAAAAACGTAAATATGTCACCTGCTGGACTAGCACACGGATTAACTATATTAATTTCCCTGTCACATATGCATTACAGCTTTAATCTAGTAGTAAAAATGTGTATATGTCACCTGCCGGACTAGCAGACGGACTAACTGCATTAATGTGCCTGTCACGTATGCAGTATAGGTGTAATCTCTTAGCAAAAACGTGAATGTCTCCTGCCATACTAGCAGATGGATTAACTGTACTAATTTCCCTGTCATGTATGCAGTACAGCTGTATGTCTTAGCAAAAAAGTGAATATGTCAGCTGCCGGACTAGCAGACGGATTAACTGTATTAATTTCCCTGCCAGGTATGCAGTACAGGTGTGATCTCTTAGCAAAAATGTGAATATGTCACCTGCCGGACTAGCAGACGGATTAACTGTACTAATGTCCTCCTAACGTGTGCAGTACAGGTGTAATCTCTTATTAAAAACGTGAATATGTCACCTACTGGACTAGCAGACGGATTAACTATATTAATTTCCCTGGCACATATGCAGTACATGTGTAATCTCTTTACAAAAACGTGAACATGTCACCTGCCGGACTAGCAGACGAATAAACTATATTAATTTCCCTGTCATATATGCAATACAGCTTTAATCTAGTAGTAAAAATGTGAATATGTCACCTGCTGGACTAGCAGACGGATTAACTGCATTAATGTGCCTTTCACGTATGCAGTACAGGTGTAATCTCTTAGCAAAAAAGTGAATATGTCACCTGCCGGACTAGCAGACGGATTAACTATATTAATTTTCCTGTCATGTATGCAGTACAGCTGTATGTCTTAGTAAAAATGTGAATATGTCAGCTGCCGGACTAGCAGACGGATTAACTGTATTAATTTTGCTGTCACGTATGCAGTACAGGTGTGATCTCTTAGCAAAAATGTGAATATGTCACCTGTCGGACTAGCAGACGGATTAACTCTACTAATGTCCCCGTCACATGTGCAGTACAGGTGTAATCTTTTAGAAAAAACGTGAATATGTCACCTGCTGGACTAGCAGACGGATTAACTATATTAATTTCCCTGTCACGTATACAATACAGCTTTCATCTAGTAGCAAAAATGTGAATATGTCACCTGCCGGAATAGCAGACAGATTAACTGTATTAATTTTCCTGTCACGTAGCAGTACAGCTATATGTTTTAGCAAAAATGTGAATATGTCACCTGCCGGACTAGCAGACGGATTAACTGTACTAATTTCCCTGTCACGCATGCAATACAGCTGTATGTCTTAGCAGAAATGTGAATATGTCACCTGTCGGACTAGCAAATGGATTAACTGTATTAATTTCCCTGTCAAGTATGCAGTACAGCAGTATGTCGTAGCAAAAATGTGAATATGTCACCTGTCGGACTAGCAAACGGATTAACTGTATTAATTTCCCTGTCACGTATGCAGTACAGGTGTAATTTCTTAGCAAAAAGTGAATATGTCACTTGCCGGACTAGCAGACGGATTAACTATATTAATTTTCCTGTCATGTATGCAGTACAGCTGTATGTCTTAACTAGAGTTGAGCGAATTCTAAAAGATTCGGGGATTCGGAATTCGGCCCGAATTTTTCGCGGGATTCGTGGGTTCGGGCCGAATCACGAATCCCATTAAAGTCTATGGGAGACCCGAATATTTTTGCAGGGGCCAAAGGTTCTGCACAGTCAAGTTTGCCCCAACATCTGAAAACCTCAGATAATGATGGAAACACCTTGGAAATGCATAGGAAACACCAGGGGCAGCATGTAGGGATGCCTCTAATTGCACCTTTTTTTCTAAATCTGGCCAATAGTCTGGTGATGACCCCAAGGCAATTTTCAGGGACACGGTAATGGTGACCCACTTAAAAATGCTGCCTGACAACCTGGCGGTGAACCCCTGATTGTCTGTCTTTCAATAAGATTGCAGTGTAAAGCATGGTGGTGAGCCTCAGTAATAAGATTGCAGTGTAAAGCATGGTGGTGAGCCTCAGTATGACTTTTTGGATGGAGATTGCATGTGGTCACGTACTCCCTGGAACCCCATAGTCACCCCTTCTCTGATGTGCTACCCCAGAACATTCTCTGCCCCAATTCGCAAGACCTTTTGCAGTCTCAGTGTGCTGACAGTGGGGATTTACCAGTGTTGTCTGAGGAGGTGGTGGACAATGGCAAGACACAGGTGTCGGGGGGTGAGGTAGTTGTATGGGAAGCAAGTTACAGTGGGGACTCCTTGGGGGGACTTTCTCATGATGGGACAGATTCAATTGTGTTTAGAAAGGCTGATGGGCTTCCGTCAGCACTGTGTGTATAAAACCCCATGGCCTTTCATAAAAATAGTCTGGCGATGACCCCAAGGCAATTTTCAGGGACACGGTAATGGTGACCCACTTAAAAATGCTGCCTGACAACCTGGCGGTGAACCCCTGATTGTCTGTCTTTCAATAAGATTGCAGTGTAAAGCATGGTGGTGAGCCTCAGTAATAAGATTGCAGTGGGGACTCCTTGGGCGGACTTTCTCATGATGGGACAGATTCAACTTGGGTGGATCAGGCACAGGAACAGATCAATTTTTTTTTGTGTGTGTATTTATTTAACTTTTATTTAGCACAAATAACCACAGAGATATTTATTCGTTCTCTTCGCTGCGCAGTCTGGCATTGGGGTTCGTCACTTTGATGGCGAGCTGTGCCGCTCTCTCCACAATGGTCTTTCGGTTCTTTGAGGAGATGTTGTGGGCGATTTCTGCACAGAAGGACTTGTTGCTCATCAACAGAACCTCAAGCTCCTTGACATTGTGGACCAGGAATTTGCGGAACCCTGTGGGCAGCATGTGTTTGGTCTTCTTGTTGCTACCGTACCCAATGTTGGGCATCAGGATCTGCCCCTTGAACCTCCTGCGGGCTCTGTTGTCAATACCTCTGGGTTTACGCCAGGTACGCTTAATCTTTACATAACGGTCTGATTGGTGGCGGACGAACTTCTTCGTCCGCTTCTTGACAATCCTGGGCTTAATGAGGGGCCGGAGAGCCGCCATGATACCGGTTCGGAGCGTCCTCCTTCTCCGCAGACAGCCCGAGGAAGAGAGCGGAACAGATCAATTTTAAGTGTGAGGCAACATCAGCACCACAACCTCTTGGGAGAGGCAGTGGGCATTGTGTTTAGAAAGGCTGATGGGCTTCCATCAGCACTGTGTGTATAGAACCCCATGGCCTTTCATAAAAAATTTGGTTACAAAGCCGCATGACTCCTGAAAAATTGTTTTTAGAAAGCTGGATGACTTTCCTGAAAAATTGTTAGTAGAAAGCCGGATGACTTTCCTGAAAAATTGTTAGTAGGAAGCCGGATGACTTTCCTGAAAAATTGTTGCATGTGCAACTCAGATGAAGAGGAGGAGGAGGAGGAGGAAAGCAAGCAATTTAGGAGGTAGCCTGAGGTGGGGATGAGAACTGGCGGGATATCTATGACCTGTTCATCTTGATGAATGTGAAGATGTCGGCGTTGTCGGTGGACAGGCGCGTCCGTTTGTCCGTAATGATACCCCCGGCGGCACTAAAAACCCTTTTAGACAGTACACTTGCAGCAGGGCAGGCAAGCACCTCAAGAGCATACTGCGCAAGTTCTGGCCACCTGTCCAGCTTGGCCAGCCAGTAATTATATGGCGTGGAGTTATCGGTCAGGACGTTGGTCTGGTCCGCGACATACTCCCTCACCATCTTGCGGAACTGTTCCGCCCTGCTCTGCCTGCCCTGTGGCTGTGTCGTACTGTCTTGCTGGGGTTTAAGAAACTTGGCAAAAGCATGGAATAGTGTACCCCTGCCCTTGGCTCCTACACTGACTTTCCCCCTCCTCTCCTCTCCAACTTCAGCCACTGCAGTCCGCCCCCTGTTGCTCGACTGGTCTGGAAAGGCCTGTAGCAGTTTCTGAACCAGGGCCTTGTGGTAGAAAGTGACTCGGGTGCTCCTTTCCTCCACGGGTATAAGTTGGGCAAAGTTGTCCTTGTAGCGTGGGTCAAGGAGGGTGTACACCCAATAGTCATTGGTGGACAGTATCCTCTTGACCCGGGGATCACGACAAAGACAGCCAAGCATAAAGTCTGCCATGTGCCCTACTGTGCCAACACGCAAGCCTTCAGCCTCCTCACTTAGCGGACTCTCCATCTCCTCCTCCCCCCCTTCCTCCGACCCCAATTCATCCTCCTCAGCCCATACCCGCTCAACAGGTAGCATGGAATCACCCCCTGATGCATGGTGCCCAAGAGTTTCTTCCTCCTCCTCAGCCTCTTCCTCCTCCTCAGTTTCGCGCTGCGAAACTGACGACAGGGTGCTCTCAATGTCACTGTCTTCCCCCACCTCCTGTGACACTGCTGAATCCTCAGATCTTAGGTTCCTCAAGGAGTTCTGGTTGAGGCACAACATAGGGATGGTGACACTGATGATGTGTGCATCACCACTGACCATCTCTGTTGCCTCCTCAAAGGGACCTAAGACCTGGCAGATGCCAGCCATCCACGTCCACTCCTCAGCATAGACATGAGGAAGCTGACTGGCCTGACTACCACCTCGGGGGATCAGCTGGCAGTCTACAACTGCCCTGCGTTGTTGGTACACCCTGGCTAGCATGTGTAACGTCGAATTCCAACGCGTGGGAACGTCACACAGCAGCCGGTGAACAGGGAGTTGTAGCCACCCTTGCACAGTCCTGAGGGTCGCGGCATCGGTGGTGGACTTGCAAAAATGGGCGCATATGCGCCGCACCTTGGTGAGCAACTCACTCAACTGGGGGTAGGTCTTGAGGAACCGCTGGACCACCAAGTTGATCACGTGGGCCATGCATGGCACGTGAGTCAGCCCACCAAGATGCAGAGCCGCCACCAGGTTACGCCCATTATCACAGACCACCATTCCTGGCTGAAGGTTCAGCGGCGCCAGCCACACATTGGTCTGCCCCCTGATGCCCTGTAAGAGCTCTTCAGCCATGTGCCTCTTATCCCCCAGGCTCAGCAGTTTCAGGACTGCCTGCTGCCGCTTCCCTACCACAGTGCTGAAACTGCTGGCCATCGAGGAAATGAGACTTGACGATTGGGGCATCACTGCCACTTTGGAGGAGGAGGTGGAGCCATAATGTGCCGGAGACACACAGACGGAACTATGTCCCGCAATTCGTGGTGTGGGTAGCACATGTGCATCCCCACGATCAGTCTCTGACCCAGCCTCCACCAGATTGACCCAATGTGCCGTGAGGGAGATGTAATGTCCCTGGCCACCAGTACTCGTCCACGTATCTGTGGTCACAAACCGTGTTTTTGAGAGCGTGGGCGATGTTCTCAGACACATGCCGGTGCAGGGCGGGGATGGCACATCGGGCAAAATAGTGTCGGCTGGGGACAGAGTAACGGGGGGCTGCCGCCTCCATAAGGTTGCGGAAGGATTCTGTCTCCACAAGCCTGTACGGAAACATTTCCAAACTAATCAGCTTGGCGATGTGCACATTTAGAGCTTGCGCATGGGGGTGGGTGGCTGCGCTTGCGTTCAAATGTCTGCGGTAGAGACAGTTGAACGCCACACTGGGACACATGAGTGGAGGAGAGGGAGGGAGATGGAGCTGGAGGGGTCCTTTCGGGGCTGGAGGCTGCAACGTCCTGGCTTGGACGAGACACAGTTGCTGGACTAACTGTGTCAACGTCACCAGCTGACAGAAGTGCAAACCATTTGGTGGGGTGTTTTCTCTCCAAATGTTTGCGCAGGCTACTAGTGGTCAGGTTGTTGCGTTTTGAACCCCTGCTCATTGACGTGTGGCACAGATTGCACACCGCCAAACAAGGATCGGCCTCATCATCCTTAAAGTACTCCCAAACTAAGGAGTGGCGCATAGTACGGGCTGGAGCGTGACCTCTAGGAGCACTTGGGGAAATAGTGACTTGGCCCTGGCTTCTCCCTCGTCGCAGCCCTCTGGCTCTCTCAACAGCTTGTGGTGCTGACGTCGTCTCACAGTCTGAACCACTGCCTCCAGTTGCCTCATCCACCCAAGTAGGATCTGTCCCCTCATCATCCCCCAGGTCTTCATCAGACTCCACAGTGACATCCCTGACAACTACCTCCGACAACAGTGTCTCGTCATCATCTTCCACCAGCTCCTCAGACGCCACTGCTAACTCCCCACTCTCATAACCCGGAGACTGCAAAAGGTCCTGAGAATCAGGGCATAGCAGCTCGTCCACTGGCACATCAGGGAAGTGGTGGCTGAAGAGTTCCATGGATAAATTTTGTCCGTGGGACATACCCCTAGAGGGTTCTGGCTGGGGAGAAGGAGGGCGAGTTGGAGGACAGACACCCTGGCTCAGAGAAGTCGACTGGCTGGATGAGGGGGCAGACGAAACGTGGCTGGACGTGCTCTCTGCAATCCACTGAACCACCTCCTGTTGTTGTTTGGGGTCTGTCAGAGTTGTAGGACGCTGCCCTACCAACTTCTGGAGTTGACCAGGCACCCTGACCTTACGTGTTTCCACTGTACCCACAGCAGCCGGCACTGTGTCACCACGCACACCACGGTCATCACCGCTGACCACTGCACCACCACGATTCCCACCTCTCCCTCCATGACCACCTCTTCCACCTCTCCCAGCTCTTCCCCCTCTCCCCCTGACCCTGGGGTTCTCCATGTGCATAGTAGAGGTATTATATTATTATAATTGTAAAGGATCAATATGGTATCTATAGACTCTGAGGTATATAGCACGCTGATGAAATGTATTCACTAGTCACTGCAACGTGTATTGCGGATCAGTGATATTAAACGGACAATGTAGATAGATATGCAGGTACGATTATTTTCAGACCTATCCAAAAAAAGATGTACGCAGTTTGCGCAAATAAAACGGGAATCCACAGATCAATACGGTATCTATAGACTCTGAGGTATATAGCACGCTGATGAAATGTATTCACTAGTCACTGCACAGTCATGCACAGGAATATATCTGTTTAGATATGTATAGTTTGATCTATGTGGCTGGACAAGTTGTACCAGGCACAGCTCTGCACAGAATGCAGGCTTACAGCATACACTGTATAGTTTTCTTCAGAGAATCAATTGGTTTTTAAAAGACTATTGTGGCTTCCTATTCCTACACAGAATACAGGCTTACAGTATATACTGTATACTGTTTTTCAGAGTATAAATAGTCTTTAAAAAGACTGTTGAGGCTTCCTATCCTAACTCCTAACTCCTAACTGCTTGCTGCACATACTACACGAGCTAACACTGTCTCTGTCTCTCTTCTCCTTCCCAAAAGCACAATGAGGCTGATGCTGCAGGTCCCTTCCTTATGTAAATTTAGGTCACATGTCACTGCCAGCCAATCACTGCTGGGGAGGTATAGGGGATGTTACATCACAGCAGGCTTTCCCACAGGCTTCCCTTTGATGCTGATTGGCTGAAAAAAACGGGCATTTCAAACTGGCAGTGACGCACGAATTATCACGAGTTTGCGCTGGCTCGGGATGCCGAGCCAAGCTGAGACGAAGCGGGCAATATTCGTGCGAATCACGAATATTGCCGCTTCGGCTCGCTCATCCCTAGTCTTAACAAAAATGTGAATATGTCACCTTCCGGCCTAGCAGACGGATTATCTTTATTAATTTTCCTGTCATGTATGCAGTACAGCTGTATGTTTTAGCAAAAACGTGAATATGTCACCTGCCGGACTAGCAGACGGATTAACTATATTAATTTCCCTGTCACGTATGCAGTACAGGTGTAATCTCTTAGCATAAACGTGAATATGTCAGCTGCCAGAGTAGCATACAGATTAACTGTATTTATTTCCCTGTCATGTATGCAGTACAGGTGTAATGTTTTAGCAAAAACGTGAATATGTCACCTGCCGGCCTAGCAGACGGATTATCTATATTAATTTTCCGGTCATGTATGCAGTACAGCTGTATGTCTTAGCAAAAATGTGAATATGTCACCTGCTGGACTAGCAGACGGATTAACTATATTAATTTCCCTGTCACGTATGCAGTACAGGTGTAATCTTTTAGCAAAAACGTGAATATGTCAGCTGCCGGACTAGCATACGGATTAAATGTATTAATTTCCCTGTCATGTATGCAGTACAGGTGTATGTCTTGGCAAAAACGTGAATATGTCACCTGCCGGACTAGCAGACGGATTAACTATATTAATTTGCCTGTTACGTATGCAGTACAGGTGTATGTCTTAGCAAAAACGTGAATATGTCACCCACATATGTCAGCAACAAAAAATCACTATATGTCACCCACAGAATTAACAGCCAGATTACTTATTAAATTTCTGTGTCAGGGGTACAAAAATGATGCATTGCAGCCACAAAAATCGCTATAGGTCTCTCACAGAATTTACATCCAGATTAATTATTATATTTTTGTGTCTGGGGTACAATGCTGGTGTATTGCACCCACAAATAATCACTATATATACTGTATGTCACCCACAGAATAAATGGCCAGATTCCTAACACTTTCCCTCACTTCAGCTGCCTGCTTCCTGTCCCTGCACTTCCCAGAGCTGATGGGCAGTGCTACATGTGATCCAGCTTATATAGAGGCTGGGTCACATGATGCAACGGCCAATCACAGCCATGCCATTAGTAGGCATGGCTGTGATGGTTTTTTAGGTGCCCACAGCTTAAAAGCTTGTTGATTGGCTGCCCTGCTTCCTTTCAACAAGCTTTATTAAAAGCCCAAACCCGGACTTTTTTTTTCAAAGTTCGGGTTCGGGTCCTGGTGCCCGAACTTGCAAAGTTCGTTACGGATCCGAGCTTTACAGTTCGGATTTGCTCAACACTATCAACAAGCCTTTACGCTATGGGCACTTTAAAGCCATCAGAGTCATGCCTAGTATTGGCATGGATGTGATTGGTCGACGCAGCATGTGACCCTGCATGCTTAAATGTCGGATCACATGGTGCACCACCATTCTGCTCTGACTAGTGTAGGGACACTGCTGCAGTGAGGGACAGTGTTAGGCTTTTAATGTGGCTGTGAAGTCTGTGGTTGACCTATAGGCATTTTTTGTGGGTGTTAAATGCTTCATTTACATTCATTACACAGAAAAACAATATTGAATCTGGCTTTAATTCAGTTGGTGACCTATAGACATTATGGGTTGCAAAACACCTTCTTTTCATATGTCATACTATAATAGTATAGTTAATCAGTCTGGTATTTCAGTTGGTGACATAAACCCATTTTTAGGGGTGACAAACACCTTCTTTGCATCCATCACACTGTAATAATATAGTTAATCAGTCAGTTCCATAATAAAACACATTTTTTGAGGTGCAAAACACCTTCATTTGCACAGATGCCTAACCAGTTATGTTTGAGGATGAGGATGTGGGATGACCACCGTAACACGTCTCTGATGATGAAGACAAAGGGGTTCCCTGGTGTGGCAGTTCTTCAGGCAATGTGCTCACAACAAAACACAAGTGGTTTGCACGCTGTGCAGTCAGAGCCTGAAGTGAGGCATAAATGTTCTAAACCTGAGCACCACCTACATGACCAGGCATGTAAATGCAAAGCACGAGCTGCAGTGGAGTAGACACCTGAAAAACTGAAAAATCTGAGGCATCTCCTGCTCTCTCTTCTGCTGTGGTCTCAGCCTTTTACTTCCCCTCTGGAGTGACAAGGTCCCGCAAAGAGAGGATGTGACAGCAACACCACCAGTGTCATTGCGCATCTCCACACTGTCACATGGAAACGCTCAGCTGTCCACCCCACAAAAAAAAATGCTTCCATTACATCTGGTGGAAGTGGACAGTTTTAAAAACTTAATGATGGAGGCTGTCCCACAGTATGTGGTTCCCAGCCACCACTACTTTTCCAGACGGGCCATCCCTGTCCTGCACAAACAAGTGGGGGACAAAATCAGGTGTAAGATGTGCATCAGCCCTAAGGTCCACATAACCACCAATACGTGGACCAGTAGGCATGGGCAGGGATGTTATATCTCCATAACTGCCCAATGGGTAAATATAATGGCAGCTGGGCCTTAAGCAGAAAGCAGTTTGGTGCATGTCCTACTGCCAATGAGGATTGCTGGACATTTCTTGTGCCTCCTGTTGCCTCCTTCACCAAGTCCACTTCCTCCTCAACCACCTCCTCATCCTCCTCTACTGCCTCCTCATTCTGTCAGCGTAACACCTACACCTCCAACTTCAGCACAGCTATGGGGAAACAACAGCAGGCTGTTCTGAAACTCATCTGTTTGAGGGAGAAACTCCACACCACGCAGGAGCTATGGAGGGCATTGAAGAGCATACCAACGAGTGGTTGGTGCCACTGAGCCTCAAGCCCAGCCTGGTTGTGTGTGATAATGGGTGAAGTCACGTAGCAGCTCTAAGCCTACCCGGTTTGAAGTACATCTGTTGGCTGGCACATGTGCTGAATTTGGTGGTGCAGAGGTTTCTGAAATATTACCCTGAGATATCAGAGCTGCTGCAGAAAGTGTGGGCTGTCTATGTGCACTTTTGTCATTCTCACCCTACTGCTGCTTGTCTGTCTGCACTGCAGCGTAAATTTTGCCTTCCCGCTCACTGCCTCATATGTGACGTACCTACAAGATGGAACTCCACCTGCACATGCTAGAGAGACTGTGCGAGCAGCAGCAGACAATAGTCGAGTTTCAGCTGCAGCACGCACGGGTGAGTTGCTTTGCGGAACAGCACCATTTCACCACCAGCATCCATGCAGGGCGTGTGTGCTGTGTTGCGCTGTTTTGAGTACTCCACCAACATGGCCAACGCTGATGCTACTTCTATGCCTCCTTGAAAAAAATGCTTCAGGCGATCATGGATGAGAGTGTTGCACAGGAGGAAGAGGAGGAGGAACAGGGATCATTCTTGCGGTTATCAGTGTAATTGTCCATATGTGGCTCGGAGGGTGGGTTCCTGCACCAACAGCAACCAGGTACACAACTATCCAGCCAGGGCATAGTTTTGGAGGATGAGGAGGAGGCGATGATGATGAGGAACCTTGTTCACATCAGGGAGTCCCCCAAATCAGCTTATGGGCATCAATGGAGTGTGGCTGGATGCATACAGGGGACACAGTCAATATACCTCCCACCGAGGACAGCTTGTCGTTGCATCTGGGCAGCCTGGCAAACAAACGAGAACATGCTGCAGTGCCTGAACAATAACCTCCGAGTTGCCTTGATTGTTACCAGTGTTGATTACTGGGTGGTCACCCTGCTGGATCCCCGCTACAAGGCCAACATGCCTTCCTTAATTTTATCACTGGAGGGTGATCGGAAAATGTGTGAAAAAATGCACGCTGGTAGATGCACTACTGACAGCTTTCACACTTGACAGCGGGGGCTCAGTAGAAGCACAAGGAGGAGGAGGAAGTGATCAAAAAGTCATCCACACTCTTCTATGGCATCAATAAAAACTATGAATCATACTGCAAAAAATGTTGCATTTGTACTGCCCAAGAGAATGAATGGCGCAGGTCAGTTTTACTGCATAGGGAATGTGCACCTTCCCACTAAATTGTATGCAAAAGTAAATGGTGTTGTTAAAGGCACAACTTGTCACAGACAAAAAACAAGCCCTCATACGGCTATGTAATGGAAACAAAAAAGTTATGGCTTCGCGAAGGCAGTGACTAAAAACAAAAATACAAAAATGAAGAAGTTACCATGTCCTGAAAGGGTTAATTGTGCATTAGTTTTGTTTGAAGATCTGAAATAATTATTTTGACAAATATGCAAAGATATTAGAAATCTTAAATGGGGGTTAATATTATTTATGGCAATGTAGCTATTAGGGATGAGCGAATTTCATATTTTGAAGTTCGTGTGCGGGTCATGTTGTGGTATATATTGAATTGTGTTATGGATTCCGTTACCACGGACCATAACGCAATTCTATGACAGAATGCATGACGGAATGCCTTTAGAGGCATTTTGTTATTCATTCCGTCATAATAGAAGTTTATGGACGCATAACGGATCTGTCCGGTTTGCGTTATGCTGGAGTCCTCTCCTGCATAACATAAACCAGAAGGATTGTCATGCAGGCCATAGACTTCTATTATGATGGAATGAATAACGGAATGCCTCTAAAGGCATTCCGTTATGCATTCCGACATAGAATTGTGTTATGGTTCGTGGTAACAGAAACCATAACGCAATTCAGTATATACCACAACACGAACTCGCACACGAACTTCAAAATATGAAATTCGCTCATCCCTAGTAGCTATTATCAGCTTTGTATTTGTTTTTGAACATGAAATGGTGCAACCCAAGTAAATTGAAAAAAAAATAGAAAAATGTCTATTATACTGCATTTGTTAGTCAGCTTACATTATTGAATTTGTTTAAGTAGAAAGCTTAAAGAATTGAAAATGTTAGAAAAATCCTATGTTAACTACGATGGTAAAAAAAAAAAAATACATGCAAAACTGCACTATGAACAAGCCATGATTTTGATTTATAACTACTAGTATATTTATTTTAGTTACGAAAGCCAATATTTTGGGCCATATTTTGCAAACAATAGTAATGGGCAGTTTTGTCATAATGTTGACAGTTCTTACCATCGTTCTGCACCACAAACAATGAGATTGTTCCTACTGAGAAAGACCGTCTGCTTTCAGGAAAATAAATCCAAATTGTTATAGATTTTATGCAAATGCAGATGATTAAAAGGAAAATTTTTATGCATACAGAGTCAGGAAAAGGTCAGAACAACTTCTGTCCATTAAATCATATCTATTAATTTTAATGGGCCTATCTTCCCAGCTGTACAATAATATATATATATATATATATATATATATATATAATTGCATTGTTCTAAGCAATCGTGATGTCTGGTCTGTTCTTTTAACGTGTGTAATGTCATGAAACAGACATGTTGTCTACCTAATTTCATTTTTTTCATTTTAATAGGATCAGTCAACCGTCTACACTACATCTGAATTATTTATTTTAATATTTTGAAATGTTTTTATTGCTAGAGCAATAATTCTGATATATATCTGTGTAATTAAACAGCAGGTACTTTTATAGAAGAAGCAGGCAAGTTTATTGGTTGTCTGGTATAATGTTATGGTTTTCCAATAATACAAAGCTGAGGTAGTTATTCACATAAATAATATGCATATTTTAGGGCCAAATCATTTATATTATGGATTACTGTCATTTGGTTTAAAGGGGAACAGGACTAAAAAAATGGACTTATAAAATGGCAATTATTTTTCTCCTAGGGGATGTCATTTTAAAAAAAAATGTGGATTGAGTTAAAAGGGATGAATCAAAATATGGAAATGTCCAACATACAGTTCATGGCATCACTTAATAGCCTTATTTATGTTTATACAAACATTTATTATACTTCTAAAACATTTCATTGAATTAACAAAGAGATCAGTGTGTATCTGTAAGTGTGTGTTTGTTTTCTACTCTCCAATTTGTCATGTTCACAATAATTTTCTTTATTGGTATAATTGTGATACCTCCATTCCAGGTAGCTGAAGTTAAAGTATAAGATGGATAAGTAGCATTAATTGATTCTGTTTCATTTTTTATTTTTAGTGAAATGTAAAAAAAATAAAATAAAATATAAAGGAAAGACTACTTATCCATTTTTACATCCAGTCCTGTGTTGGTCAAACTACAAAAAAAAATGAGCTGGGTAAGGAACTCTAGTTCTTGTCTTAATTATGTTTTTCATGTAAGGCCCAAATTTTCTAAAAACAATACACCATGATACTATCAATAATTGTTCAAAACAATTGAATGACACAGTATGAGCAGGCATACATTTGAATTAAAACTACCATTTTCTGAGTTTAGTAATAATAAATCTGTCTAAAATGTTTAGTCCTCGGCCTCCCAATAAGCAAAATCCACTTTCCAACTTTTTTGTGTAAAAACTTTTTTTAAAATTACAACTTTTTAAATCCAAAATACTGTCAACAGAGCTGTTGATAAACTCCTCCAAATTCCTTTTTTTTCTAATATGCTATTATTTTCTGATTGTTTTTTTCCCAGTGTATGGCTATGGGAATCTATCTTGCCTGAGATACTACAGACTGCATATAAAGTAAAGTTTAAAAAAAAAAAAAAAAAAAGTAGAATTACTGCTTTTCACATTCTTTTTCCAAAAAAGCATTCAAAATGTTTTACTTTTTTTTTACATTTGTATACATGTAATTTAAAAATTAATAATGGTTCTGGGCTGTATCTCATAATGCAGCAACACAAACATATTAAAATATTTACAGTATATTTAGTATTGTTCTACTCATACTAACACATAAAATAGAGTTAAAACTCAGCCATTCATGGTTAAGATTGGAATACTGGTAGTTTGGAGGGCCAAATGGGAATGCAATGGGAATACAGTACATCTTAAATATGTTATTTGTACCACATGGTACAAAGACCAACATAAAAATTGTCAAAAAAGTGGTGGAATTTCTACATTTTTTCTATTCCTCCATATAAGGGCTTGTTCACACGACCGTGTGTGTTTTGCGTTCTGTTTTTCACTGATCCATTGTTCCGTTTTTGCGTTCCGTTGTGTTTCCGTTTCCATTCCGCTTCCCTTCTGTTATTCTGCAAAAACTGTCCGTGTGGCTTCAATATGCTTTCCGTAGCTGTTCCTTGTTTTTGCGGAGATAAAACGGAACAATGAATGCGTTAACTTTAGACTCTAGTAGAAAATCACGGATCTGCAAAAACGGATGACATACGGAGGGTGTCCCATATGCATTCCGTATTTTTGCGGAACCATTGACTTGAATGGAGCCACGGACCGTGATTTGTGGACAATAATAGGACAAGACTCATAATCTTGCGGAACGGAAATACGGACATATGAACACGGAATGCACACGGAAGACCTTCCGTTTTTTTTGCGGCCCCAATGAAATGAATGGTTCCGCATACGGTCCACAAAAAATGGAACGGACACAGAAAGAAAAATACTGTTGTATTTTTCTTTGCGTGTCCATTCCGTTTTTTTGTGGACCATATGCGAAACCATTCATTTCAATGGGGCCGCAAAATATGCGGACAGCACTCTGTGTGCTGTCCACATCCGTTGCTCCGTTCTGTGGCCCCGCAAAAATTTTGAGTCATGTCCTATTCTTGTCCGTTTTGCGGACAAGAATAGGCATTTCTATAATGGGCCTTCCATTCCGCAAATTGCGGAAGGACCACGGGCGGCATCCGTATTTTGCGGATCCGCAATTTGCAGAACGTAAAATACGGCACGGTCGTGTGAACGAGCCCTAAGGATTAGCAAATTAGTTCATAACAAACCAGGTTCATTGCAAACTCCTCAAAATTTTGTCCGGCAGATGAACCCAAGGCTTTCCATATTCGCCTTGAACTAATTAAAAGTAAAACATCACACTCAGCAGGAAAAAGCATGAAGGCGGAAGAAGAAGGCAAGTAGCTGCCATTGCAGTACGTCTTTAAGTATTGAGCCATTAATGAGGATGGATGTTTGTATGCAGTGGCTGATAGAAAACGATGTTAACCCTTTCAGTACCGGAGGTTTTTTTCGGTTTTGTGTTTCCATTTTTCTTCCCTATATTCTGTGAGCCCTAACTTTTTTATATTTTTGTTCACATAACTGTATGAGGGCTTATTTTTTGCGGGACAAGTTGCACTTTCTAATGCCACCATTAATTATGGCATAAAATGTTGTGGGAAGCTGTAAAAAAATTCCAAATAGGGGGAATTGGAAAAAAAAACACAATTCCTCCACTGTTTTACAGGTTTTTTCCCATGGCGTTCCGTTTGCAGCAAAACTGACCCATGCCCTTCGTTCTCTGGGTCAGTATGATTACAACAATACCCCATATATGTAGGTTTGTTTTGGTTAAATAGTGTAAAAATAAATGTAAACTTTGAAAAACATTTTTTTTTACTTCATCATATTCCGACCCCCATAACTCTATTTTTAGTTACATCCACCGAGCTGTTTTGGGGCTCATTTTTTGCAGGACAATCCATAGTTTTTATTGATACCATTTTGGAGTGTACGTGGCTTTTTGAGCACATTTTATTACATTTTTTTGAGTAGGAGAAGTAGTGAAAAAATGGCAAATCGGCCATTTTTACCCTTTTTTCCGTCACGCAATTCGCCGTATTGGAATTTTTTTTTATATATTTTAAAAGTACGGGCATTTTCGGTCATGGTGATGCCCATGATGTTTATATTTATTGTTATTTAGGTATTTATTTTTTAATTATACGGAAAGGGGGGTAATTTAAACTTTTATATTTTTTTAATGTATTTTTTAACATTAAGAAAACAATTTTTGATTATTTTAAGCAACATATATGAACTTATGCTTTTTTATTTTAAACTATGAGAGACTTTTAATATGCAATTTAATCCAATGTTTGCTCATTTCTTAAACTGGCCTGCCATCTAGTGACCAGAATAAGAATTGCAGCATGAATGCTGTAAACCTCATCAGCGAGGTCTACAGCATTCAAACCCACCAAAGGTGGGTTGATTGGCCACACGGGGGCGTTCGTGGGACACCCAGAAGTGAGCGCTTCCGGGTTTAGCGCAATTAGATGCCGTGATCTCCCTTCATCACGGCATATAATGCCTTTATTTACCGCGATCCGCATTATTGCCAGTTGCGGTAGATAGCGACAGATCTCTGCTGTTTAAAACAGCAGAGACTTGCCGGTCATGACGCCCGCCGCACGTGCGAACGGGCGTCATGTCCCGACATCGCTCCAGCGCCGCTGGGAGTGTAAGGGTTAAGGACAGTATACAGTCACAATTAAGCTTCTATTTTAGTGTGAGGGTCATTGAAGGGAAACAAAAAGGAGAATAGAGAAAGGCAGGGAAAGTTTTCATTGAGAAGTGTAAGGGCTCATGCACACGAACGTGTGCCGGCCGTGCCCGTGCTGCGGGCCGCAAACTGCGGTCCGCAATGCACCATCACTGACCGTGAGGCCACCGCATGCGGATCGCGGACCCATTCACTTGAATGGGGTCCGTGATCCGCATCCGAGGGTCCGCACTGCAAAAAAGTAGTGCTTGCGAGCCAGAAACACCACGGAAGCACACCGTAGTGCCTCCGTGGTGTTCCGATCTGTGCCTCCGCTCCGCATCTCCCGGATCGCGGACCCATTGAAGTGAATGGGTCAGTGATACGGGCTGCACACAGCCGGTGCCCGTTTACTGCGGACCCGCCGTATGCGGCCCGCAGCACGGGCACGGCCGGCACACGTTTGTGTGCATGAGCCCTAAAGCTGAGGCTGTGTTGTTTCTGGCACTTCTAACACAGCTGCAACTGCTGCAGAACTTCAAAAGCTGCTATTTGCAAAAGCATTTCATTTTTTCCCAAAATATTTTTTTGTGGAAATAATAAGCTCAACACTGTACAACACCTGTTTTACAATTCAGAGTACAGATGGCATTTGAAATCTGTATTAGGTAGAGATGAGCGAATCATCAAAAATAATCAAAAATTTGTTTCGGCGAATAATCGACAAATTTATAAAAAGATTAGTTCTTAACACAAATTTATTCAGTCGAATTTGCGTTAAAAAATAATAGTTGCTTTGCAAACATTACTGCACAAATTACGAACATACAGTCTAAGCGTTGTTAAAAGTACGCTACTGAACTGAATGATTCAGCGCAAAAAGTGCGTACGAATCCTTAGCGTACTATTGACTCGCGATTGCGTCATACGCACGAACAAGGCTAGGCCACGGCATACAGTCCTCAGAGGCAGTCATATGAGGTAGAAAATAGAGATGAGCGAGCACTAAAATGCCCGGGTGCTCGTTATTCGAGTCGAAATTTTTCGGATGCTCGGGTGTTCGTTTCGAATAACGAACCCCATTGAAGTCAATGGGAGACTCGAGCATTTTTTGCAGGGGACCAAAGCTCTGTACAGGGAAGGATGCGTGAAAACCTCAGAAAATCATAGAAACACCATGGAAATGGACAGGAAACAGCAGGGGCAGCATGCATGGATGCCTCAGGCTGCCTAATCGTACCATTAGACCAAATTCTGGGCAACAGCCTGGTGGTGACCCTCAAGACAATTGTGCTGACCCAGACCAAGATGGGGAAGGCACATGCCTATCACATGTTAGTAAAGCACTCAACTAGGTGCAACGAAGGTCCATCACCGCCTGAGGGTGACACCACTGCCCATGCTGGCACTGCTGTCCTATCCCTCACCCCAGGACGCAGGCATAAGCGTCTCCCTCCCCGCACCCATTCAGTAGTCCACAGAGTACACAAAGTTCTCCCAGCACAGTGCCCAGCTCTCCCCATCCCAGACGGGCAAACACGCACCCCACACCCACTCTGTCCACAGCGGACACAAGCACAGTGCCCAGCTTTCCTAAAAGACGCACACTGCACCCACCCATTAGTCTCCACACGTGGGTGGGTGCAGAGCCTTTTAGTGCCCCTCAAGACAATGTTTGTGTGCCAGGGCCAGGTAGTAACCCTCTTTGAAGTTGTGGGGGAGAGGCCTCCGGTGACCCTCAAGACAATTTTGGCCGACAGTGTAGTGGCGAGCCTCCAAAAAATCGTGGGTAAGAGCCTGAAGGTGACCCTCAGAATCAAATGGTTTAAAAAAGCATGGTGGTGCACCCCTGAATGACAGTCTGTGACTGAGATTACAGGTGAACCCGCTAAAATTGTAGTCTAGCACACCTTGGTGGTGAACCCCTAAATTACAAAGTTTGACTGAGATTTCAGTTTACAGCATGGGGGTGAACCCCAGGATGACTTGTTAAGACTGCGATTGCAGTTTACAGTTTGGCGGTGAACCCCAGAGTGGCTTGGTTATACTAACATAGCAGCTGAACCACCCAAAAATTTAGCCTGACAGAGCATGGTGATGACTACAGTCCAGTGAACAATTCTGTGGTGTGCGGTACAGTAGCCGCAGTCTAGAAAATATGTTTTTTCTATCACTTATATATACTACAGTCCAGTGAAAAATTGTGTGGTGTGCGGTACACTAGCCGCAGTCTAGAGAATAAGTTTTTTCTCTCAGATACATTTAATACAGTCCAGTGAAAAATTGTGTGGTGTGCGGTACACTAGCCGCAGTCTAGAGAATACGTTTTTGGCCTCAGATAGTAATTCTACAGTCTACTAAAAACGGTTTTGGCCTCAGATATTAATTCTACAGTTTAGTGAATACACAAAATGTTGAACCCCTGGGCAAAGAATCGAGGACGAGGACGTTGGCATCCAAGTGATGTAGGGGGCAGAGGCCGTGGTCCTGGGCAGGGTGACACAGTACCTGCTGATGAGGGAGCAGTGGAACGCCGCAGAGGTTCGCTCCCTAGCTTCATCTCGCAACTTACAGGGTCACGTGGTACAGCACTATTGAAATCACAACAGTGCGAACAGGTGATGACGTGGATAGCGGATAATGTGTCCAGTAATTTATCCATCACCCAGTCTTCCACGCAGTCCATCCACGCTAGCCAAGGGAGTAGACCTCTGGCTCCTCCAGCTCAACCTCCTTCCTCCCAGCCTGGGCCCCCTATGGAAAATATGGATTCAGATCCGGCATACTCCCAGGAACTCTTTTTAGGACCCTTCCCAGAGTCACAAACCACTGCTCAGCAGCAACCAGAGCAGTTGCTCTGTCCCGATGCCCAAAATTTCAAACTTTCGCAATCTGTGGGTGATGAGAGTGTGGACTTAGCGCAAGTAGTGTGTCACCGCCATGCTGTTTCAGGCTACATGTTTAGGTGGCTCACCTGCTACCACAGTCTAACTTGGTCACTTGGTGGTGTCACCACCATGCTGTGTCAGGGTAAATTTTTGGGTAGCTCACCTGCTACCTCATCTAACTTGGTCACTCTGTTGTCACCGCCATGCTGTGTCAGGGTATATTTATATGTGGTTCACCTGCTACCTCAGTCTCACTTGGTCACTCTGTTGTCACCGCCATGCTGTGTCAGGGTAAAATTTTATGTGCTTCACCTGCTACCTCAGTCTCACTTGGTCACTCTGTTGTCACCGCCATGCTGTGTCAGGGTAAAATTTTATGTGGTTAACCTGCTACCTCAGTCTCACTTGGTCACTCTGTTGTCACCGCCATGCTGTGTCAGGGTAAATTTATATGTGGTTCACCTGCTACCTCAATCTCACTTGGTCACTCTGTTGTCACCGCTATGCTGTGTCAGGGTAAAATTTTATGTGCTTCACTTGCTACCTCAGTCTCACTTGGTCACTCTGTTGTCACCGCCATGCTGTGTCAGGCTAAATTTTTGGGTGGCTCACCTGCTAACTCAGTCTCACTTGGTCACTCTGTCAGCCAAAATTGTATTGAGGGTCACCGGAGGCCTCTCCCCCACAACTTCAAGGAGCGTTACTACCTGGCCCTGGCACACAAACATTGTCTTGAGGGGCACTAAAAGGCTCTGCACCCACCCACGTGTGGAGACTAATGGGTGGGTGCAGTGTGCGTCTTAGCCCGTCTGGAATTAGGAAAGATGGGCACTGTGCTTGGAGGTCTTTGTGTCTGCCGTGGACAGGGTGGGTGGATGGTGGGTGCGTGTTTGCCCGTCTGGGATGTGAAGAGCTAGGCACTGTTCTGGGAGAACTTTGTGTACTCTGTGGACTACTGGGTGGGTGCGGGGAGGGAGACGCTTATGCTTGCGTCCTGGGGCGGGGGATAGGACAGCAGTGCCAGCATGGGCAGTGGTGTCACCCGCAGGCAGTGATGGACCTTCGTTGCACCTAGTTGGGTGCTTTCCTAACATGTGCCAGGCCATGTGCCTTGCCCATCTTGGTCTGGGTCAGCACAATTGTCTTGAGGGTCACCACCAGGCTGATGCCCAGAATTTGGCATAATAATACGATTAGGCAGCCTCTGAGGCATCCATGCATGCAGTCCCTGCTGTTTCCTGTCCATTTCCGTGGTGTTTCCATCATTTTCTGAGGTTTCCAGGTTTTCACTCAACCTTCCCTGTGCAGAGCTTTGGTCCCCTGCAAAAAATGCTTGAGTCTCCCATTAACTTCAATGGGGTTCGTTATTCGAAACGAGCACCCGAGCATCCAGAAAAATTTGACTCGAATAACGAGCACTCGAGCATTTTAGTGCTTGCTCATCTCTAGTAATCACCAAATGAAAAAAGTGTTCAACATAAAAACTTGATTTCAACATTAAAGGGATTCTGTCACCTAGTTTAAGCCTTTAGAACTGAGGACATGGGCTGCTAGATGGCCACTAGCCCGACCATAATATAGTTTTCCCAATGCTTTGTGTGTCTTTGTTTAGTCAAAAAAACGATTTTATTCATATGCTAATAGGGGTTATAAGGAGCCCAAGGGGCGGTTACCAATGTTCCTGGATCCCAGCCGTGCCCACTGTGAAGGAGCCCAGCACCGCCCCGCATTCTCTCATCTCCTCCTTGCCCCCCGACTTCCCGTATTCAGAACGCTGTAATCTCGCACGTGCCATCTCGCGCATGCGCAGTTTGTTCCCTGATGCTGATGCCAGCACAGGGAAGGAACAGTTTACCAGCACTCACAAGCGGCGTACTTGCGCATGCGCAAGATTACGGCGCTCTGAATGCGTAAAGTTGGGGGATCAAGGAGGAGATGAGAGGATGCGGGGTGGTGCTGGGCTCCTACACAGTGGGCATGGCTGGGATCCAGGAACATTGGTAACCGCCCCTTGGGCTCCTTATAACCCCTATTAGCATATGAATAAAATTGTTTTTTTTTGACTAAACAAAGACACACAAAGCAATGGGAAAAAGTATATTGTGGACGGGCTAGTGGCCATCTAGCAGCCCATGTCCTCAGCTCTATAGGCTTAAACTAGGTGACAGAATCCCTTTAAGCCATTTTCTGATAATACATACCCTTTAACGTTTATATTTTTAGTCCTTTTTTAAGGTGAATCCATATTTTGAATTCGATGAGACAGAAGTCAAGCTATTTTACTGATTCTCAATCAATATACATAATTATCCTTATAATTTAATGTTAATTGCTGAGAATGTTAATACAGTTAATTATAGGCTTTGTTGCCTTTGGCTCAGGAAAAAAAAAATTTTTATTGAAAATGACATCCATAACATTTTCAATTTGTTTGAATTTGAAAGTCCTTTATGAGATTTTCCAACCCTTACATGTGATGACCTATCCACATCCACACAGATCAGCTGTTCTGTAGTAGCTCCATGACTGAACTCTGCACTTGAACTACACAGGTCTGTGCAGTGGATTGTTATTGCGGCACAGCCCCTATTTCACTTTAGTTTCACACTAGCGTTCTAACAGCAGTATTTGTCCGGCCAGTTCTTGGCATATTTGCCACATTGCAGCCGGATCTTCACCAGTCCTCAATTTAGTTAATGGGGCCGTATGGCATTCATGTAGCTTCTGGCAATGCTGGATACAGAAAAGAGTGTGAAACTAGCATTAGTCAAAGCAGCACTGAGATAACTAGCAATATCCACTTTACAAGAGATGCAGCTACATAAGAGCTGATTAGGCAGGGTGCATGGTGTCGGAACCCTGCGGTTCAGATAGTGATGGCCTATCATGAAAATATGCCAAGTTTTGGACAACCCCTTTAAAGGTATATTTCAGGATTTTTATATTAATGGCCTACCACCTGGATAGGCCACCAATATATAATGGATAAGGGTTCAACATCCCAATCCCCTGACAATCAGCTGTTTCAGAGTAGCTTCCACGCCAGAAATCACAGCTGGAACCGCACAGCTTCATTCATTGTGCAATGGATGGAGCTTGTAATTGCAGTACTACAATTCTTTTCCATTGGACCTACTCTGAAATAATTAAAAGAGCTGATCCGCAGAGTGTGTGATGGAATTTTAATGGTCTTTCCTGGTATACCCCTTTAAGAATCACTATATGGTGAGATTTTGCTGCTTCCTTTGTGAATTAGGGGAGGTCTTGTGTATGACACAAAATAACTACTGGTGACAACAGCTTTTGTGTATATGACATGTGTATAAAGTGTAAAGTATTCACAAACCCAATGGGTTTTGTTTCTGTTTTGTGTTTCAATTGCTGTATTAAAAGCTAAGTATTACAATAAGTTGGAGTGACATACATAAGAACAAGCCAGATATGCAGATAAAAGTATAGATTATACAGAATGCTTATAGGACCAGACTTTATCACCGCTTAAAGTTCCTATATGATTCCCAGGTTTGCCATTGAATCCAGAATCTTGAAATAGAGCGATTTTTCCACACAGCAATCTATTCAAATCTATATATATGGTTGACCCTCCCAGTCCATTAATCGATAGATGGTAAATCGGAAGAAAGCCAATAGTGAGGGATCAGCAAGCGAGTAGCTATGAGGAGTGTTTTAAAGAGGAATGGGGGCCTGATCACAGTATCAGTAGACATCAGACCCAGTAAATCTAATTGAGGAGAAAGTGGGGTTGCCAAGCCACAGATGGAGTTGCACTTCTTAAAGATCTCAACCCACCAAGACTTAATCTGAGGGCAGGTCCACCACATATGAAAAAAGATTAATCTTTCAGTCTTACAATGCCCAGTGGTGTACTAATGGGGTGGGAGGGGGATGGGCTGGTGCCCACTCAGAAGGGGAGCCAGAGCCCAGAGGCAGCGAGCGCTTCAATACAGATGGATGCGCTCATTGCTGGAGCGCCAGGAGCTGTGGTCCTGTCACTCAGCTCCCACGCTCTGTCTCTCCTGCACTGAATGGTGAAGCAGGGGCTCTTCTACCTTCTTCACCATTCAGCCTGCAAGCACAGATCGTACTGCCGACATGTGTGGGAGGAGCCTAGAGCCCGAGAATATTCCTGTGCTCCTGTGTTATTTTAACACAGAGGGGGCACAGAGGGCTTTACTACTATGAAGGGGTACAATAGGCTTTTCTACTATAGAGGGGGCATACTACAAAGGGACACAGAGGGCATTAGTAATACAAAGGGGCACCGAGGACATTTACTATTAAGGGGGTACAATGGATATTACTATTATGAAGGGAGCACAATAGGCATTACTACTGTGGAGGGGGCACAATGGGCATTATTACTATGAAGAGGGCACAATGGGTATTATTACTATGAAGAGGGCATTACTACTATGAATGGGGCACAATGGGCATTACTACTATGAAGGGGCAATATGGACATTACTACTGTGAAGTGGACACAGAGGGCATTACCCATGTGAAGGGGTGGGCATAACTGTTAAGGGTCACAAAGTGGGCATTACTACTATGAAGGGGGCGCAGTGGGCATTAATACTGTGAAGGGGCACAGAGGGCATTACTACTGTTATGGGTGCATAGCGAGTGCATAAGTACTCTGAAGGGACACAGAGAGGGCTTTACAACTGTGAAGGGGGCACACATAGTGCATTAGTACTGTGAAAGGGGCACAGAGAGGGCATTAGTACTGTGAAAGGGGCACACAGAGGGCATTAGTACTGTGAGGGGGCACAATGAGGGCATAACTACTGTGAAATTTGTACAGTGAGGGCACACAATATGGGCATAGCTATCGTGAGGGGGCACATATCTGGACAAAACTACAGTGAAGGTTGTACAATGAAGGTGATAATACTGTGAGGGGGTACAAAAGTATTTAGCGGGTGCCAGAGAAAGAACCTGCCCCAGGTGCCAAACACCCCAGGCATGCCACTGACAATGCCAACGAGTTTTATACCACTGAGTGAGAACCTTATAACCATTCTCCTGCATTTTTACACACCTTGAGATTAGATGAGGTTCAAGGAAGAGCAAGGATCGCTCAACAGGTGTAAAAAGGATTCCCAGATCTCTCTCCCAGAGACCTATAAAAGCTGGTTTAGGCATAAGTATTGGGTGTAAGGGATTGCTCTCACAGAGGGTCGCAATCACAGATTCCTCTTCAGGCAACGGGGTTCAAGTCCAAATAGTGCTTTATTATTTCAGCACCAACACAACACATAAAAATAAACATAAACACCTTAAATAAAATAATTAGTGAATGAGCACTCCTATCACGGATACATATGTATAAATGTATTTATTTAGATGCAAATCACAACTTAAAAACACACCCCTTTAAAACGTTTATAACCTATATCTGTAATATGTACTGGATACTATTGCCGGCTTCTAGTGTATATATAATATCCAAGTACATATATTACTCTTAAAACCGCAAAGTAGCCATTATAGCGCTGAATATATTATACGGAAAAACACTTTATATTGCGCAAAGAGATGTTTCATCCATTTTCCTGTATCTCTCCAATTCATAGAGGCATAGTCCCAATTCAATTAGATACTTCTCTTATAAATATTCCTTGTTAATAATATTAGAGATGTGGACAGTAAATGTATTCAGTCCTGAATTGTTTTATACCGTACTCACTGTCCCGCATTCCTTAGGTTCGTGGACCTGGACGCCCGACATCCGACGGCCGTCCGGCGCCGTCCCTCCCCAGAAGCACCAGGCCAACAACACCAGCGTCCCACGTGGTAAGTCTCGTCCCGCGAGACTTCAACCGTCTCCAGCGGGCTATTTGAAAATTCTGATCGATCTCTTGATCTTTCTCCAGAATATTTCTCCAGAATATTTCAGGGCTATTGGTGGATGTTAGAGGATATTATTGCTTTTACTTTCCATACGCGTTTCAGGTTTATTCCAACCCCTTCCTCAGCGGCCATTTTTCCATATGCAACTCATCCACCTTTTATACCCCTCCTCTTTACCACCAAAAACACTTTCTGGATCATTATGATTCTTGAGATGATTTCCATTCATTTACGTTATTATTTTATATGATGTTCGCTCAAATTCTCTCATTTAGTTTTTCAGGTATAGCTTGCTCAATATATTCTCCACTAAATCCATTTTTTTCATTAATTTTTATGTATTGCGATTCTGGTGCGATTTCCTTGCGTTTTTTCATAAATTGCGTTTTTTATACATTATTATTGGATTCCATTAATCTTACTGCTCCAATATGTTTATTTTCTTATACTTCTTTCATAATGTAAATAAAAACGTTGTATCCCATCTATTGGGTTTAAAACCACATAACAATAACAATGACAGTTCTAGACAGTTATAGTTGATTGTAATATACTATACACTATCTTCAGATATATTTTCAAAATATTTCTTGAGGCATTTTTATGTCCCCATATGTAACTTCTTTAAAAGGTACATCCATCGCATATATGCTTTTTATATTCATTATATTTCTCATATGCTTTTTCTCGTAATTCTTATATGCTTTCATATGTTTTTTCTTTCTTATTCTTATGAGATATAGGGTAGGGTTCCCCATCTAAGGAGAACAGCAGAGCAATTATACCTCCTGCGTCGCTGTATCTCGTCAGGTGGGGACCCCCACCTCCTACAAAAAACCAAATAATTCAAATTCTGCATTTAGTCCCCTTGGTGTTAAAGAGTCAAATTCATAGATCCTCCTAGACTCTTGTCTAGACATTTTCATTATATGATTTCCACCACGCCAATGCGGTTCTACCTTTTCCATAGCTGCAAAACTCAATTGACTTACATCTTTATTGTGGCATTCCACAAAATGTTTGGATAATGAGTGATTCATATACCCCTTTCTAATATTTGCCATATGCTCCGCTATTCTCTTTTTTAACATCCTTTTGGTACGTCCAATATATTGTTTCCCACACGCGCACTCAATTATATATATCACGTTAATCGTGCTGCAAGTAAGGAATTCCTTTATTTCGATATTATATGTATTTTGGGTTGATTTTATATTTTTAATTTTTTTAGGGAAATTAGTCTGTTTGCAGCATGAACATAATCCACACCTATAGAATCCCCTTAATTTACACCATTCTTGTATGGATCCTTTTGATTTTTTCACATTTTTTATTGTGGGAGCAACCTGAATGGCCAAATTGGCCGCCTTTCTATATGTAATCCTGGGTGTTGCTGGTATATATGGGGCTAATATTCTATCTTGCTGTAAAAAATGCCAATGCTTTTTTATTATAAATTCTACCTTTTTATACTCTATATTGAATGGTAGTATGATACGCACACTATCTTCTGATTGTTTTGTATATTTTGTATATACATTCATTATGGGGACAGACAAGAGAATACCAGTTTTTTACTGTATACCAAAGTTGCATAAGGACTCTGCTGACCCACCGGGACGTCCTATAATTTCTGGGATTAATTCATTAACAGCCAATTTATCTCAATATATAGATAAAATTTTGCAGCCAGTTGTAAAACAAATACCTTCATATATTAGAGATACCACACAAATTATAAAAATTGCAGAAGAATTGGAATATGATCAAGGTTGGTACATGGGCACACTCGACGTAAATTCACTATATACTGTAATTCAACATGATTTGGGATTGCAGGCACTCAGATCCCAGTTAATTGGAAGTAAAAAATTTCAAGAAGAACAAATAGAATACATGGTAGAAGGAGTCAAATTTATACTGACCCATAACTATTTTTGGTTTAACTCCGCCTTCTTCCTCCAGACGAGGGGGACAGCCATGGGCACCAGGTTCGCCCCCAGCTATGCCAATTTATTCATGGCTCAGTGGGAGGAAGATCATATTGTCCCACAACTGGGGGGGAGCCTGGTGCTATGGAAAAGATACATCGACGATGTCCTCTTCGTCTGGAGGGGAACATATACACAATTGGAGTTTTTTCTAAAAAATATAAATAACAATAAAATGAATCTAACATTTACGTCGAGTGTGAGCCAACAACAAATAGAATTTTTAGATCTCCAAATTCTCGTAGATAACAATAAACTGGTTTGCAAATCATATCAAAAAGCAGTAAGTAAAAATAGTTTTATACTTCATACAAGCTGTCATTTACCTAGGTGGTTGTTGAACGTCCCGGTGGGTCAGTTCAGACGAATTAAACGCAATTGCACCAATGAAGAGCATTTTATGGTGGAAGCAAATAAAATGAGGGATCAATTTTTGGAAAAAAGTTACCCAGTTAAAATAATAGATACGGCATTAACACAAGTTCGAAAAATGGATAGAAAAATGTTCTTTGAGGAACAACAACAGAAATATACAAAACAATCAGAAGATAGTGTGCGTATCATACTACCATTCAATATAGAGTATAAAAAGGTAGAATTTATAATAAAAAAGCATTGGCATTTTTTACAGCAAGATAGAATATTAGCCCCATATATACCAGCAACACCCAGGATTACATATAGAAAGGCGGCCAATTTGGCCATTCAGGTTGCTCCCACAATAAAAAATGTGAAAAAATCAAAAGGATCCATACAAGAATGGTGTAAATTAAGGGGATTCTATAGGTGTGGATTATGTTCATGCTGCAAACAGACTAATTTCCCTAAAAAAATTAAAAATATAAAATCAACCCAAAATACATATAATATCGAAATAAAGGAATTCCTTACTTGCAGCACGATTAACGTGATATATATAATTGAGTGCGCGTGTGGGAAACAATATATTGGACGTACCAAAAGGATGTTAAAAAAGAGAATAGCGGAGCATATGGCAAATATTAGAAAGGGGTATATGAATCACTCATTATCCAAACATTTTGTGGAATGCCACAATAAAGATGTAAGTCAATTGAGTTTTGCAGCTATGGAAAAGGTAGAACCGCATTGGCGTGGTGGAAATCATATAATGAAAATGTCTAGACAAGAGTCTAGGAGGATCTATGAATTTGACTCTTTAACACCAAGGGGACTAAATGCAGAATTTGAATTATTTGGTTTTTTGTAGGAGGTGGGGGTCCCCACCTGACGAGATACAGCGACGCAGGAGGTATAATTGCTCTGCTGTTCTCCTTAGATGGGGAACCCTACCCTATATCTCATAAGAATAAGAAAGAAAAAACATATGAAAGCATATAAGAATTACGAGAAAAAGCATATGAGAAATATAATGAATATAAAAAGCATATATGCGATGGATGTACCTTTTAAAGAAGTTACATATGGGGACATAAAAATGCCTCAAGAAATATTTTGAAAATATATCTGAAGATAGTGTATAGTATATTACAATCAACTATAACTGTCTAGAACTGTCATTGTTATTGTTATGTGGTTTTAAACCCAATAGATGGGATACAACGTTTTTATTTACATTATGAAAGAAGTATAAGAAAATAAACATATTGGAGCAGTAAGATTAATGGAATCCAATAATAATGTATAAAAAACGCAATTTATGAAAAAACGCAAGGAAATCGCACCAGAATCGCAATACATAAAAATTAATGAAAAAAATGGATTTAGTGGAGAATATATTGAGCAAGCTATACCTGAAAAACTAAATGAGAGAATTTGAGCGAACATCATATAAAATAATAACGTAAATGAATGGAAATCATCTCAAGAATCATAATGATCCAGAAAGGGTTTTTGGTGGTAAAGAGGAGGGGTATAAAAGGTGGATGAGTTGCATATGGAAAAATGGCCGCTGAGGAAGGGGTTGGAATAACCCTGAAACGCGTATGGAAAGTAAAAGCAATAATATCCTCTAACATCCACCAATAGCCCTGAAATATTCTGGAGAAATATTCTGGAGAAAGATCAAGAGATCGATCAGAATTTTCAAATAGCCCGCTGGAGACGGTTGAAGTCTCGCGGGACGAGACTTACCACGTGGGACGCTGGTGTTGTTGGCCTGGTGCTTCTGGGGAGGGACGGCGCCGGACGGCCGTCGGATGTCGGGCGTCCAGGTCCACGAACCTAAGGAATGCGGGACAGTGAGTACGGTATAAAACAATTCAGGACTGAATACATTTACTGTCCACATCTCTAATATTATTAACAAGGAATATTTATAAGAGAAGTATCTAATTGAATTGGGACTATGCCTCTATGAATTGGAGAGATACAGGAAAATGGATGAAACATCTCTTTGCGCAATATAAAGTGTTTTTCCGTATAATATATTCAGCGCTATAATGGCTACTTTGCGGTTTTAAGAGTAATATATGTACTTGGATATTATATATACACTAGAAGCCGGCAATAGTATCCAGTACATATTACAGATATAGGTTATAAACGTTTTAAAGGGGTGTGTTTTTAAGTTGTGATTTGCATCTAAATAAATACATTTATACATATGTATCCGTGATAGGAGTGCTCATTCACTAATTATTTTATTTAAATTGAATATATATTGGATATAGTGGGTGTATCCGAGAATAGAGCACCAAACCATCACATTAGGAAGGTGAGCGAATCATTTTACAATAGATCTAAACATAAACACCTGCCCGTCTGGGATCTCGCTAATACAGAGTTCTTCTCCCCAACTCACCTCTAAAATGCAGTTCACACACGGGTATCAGACTTCCCTCTCTGTAGGGTCACTTCCTCCCACAGACATACACAGAGGGTTGTTTTATCCCTCCTTGATTACAGCAGACCTCACCTGTGATCACCTCAGGTTAAACGTAATCTCTGTAGTGGACTAGGGGTGTGGACTGGAAGACGCCTACTACCAATCTGTCTTCCAGTCCAAAGAAATCCAGCCCAAACAACTTTAAACAAAACAATCTCCAGCAAGCCAGGAGAAGCCATTTCAACAAGATCTTTTACCTGCACAAGTAGGGAGGGTAGCGGTATATCCCATAGTGAAAACCAAGACCAAGTTCCGAAAGTAGCATTTACTATTGAATTGGAACATGCAGGGCTTTTTAGGGAGCCCATATTTCCCACCAAGTATCTTCTAAATTATGTCTGAAAATTTGATATTTTCATATCAACCCAGGATTTATGGGGGCAGATAGAGTCAATCCACTATTCTTGACATGAGGATAGCTCTGCCATACAAACCAGGGTCAAGTAACCCAAATCCACCGAAAGCCCTGGGTTTATGTAGAACTGAAGAAGCCAAGTAAGGTTTTTTCTTTGCCCAAATAAAAGTGCAAATATGCATCATTAGAGTCAGGTAATAAACCCTCGGTACTGGGATAGGCAAAACCAGTTGCAAATAGCTTAGCCCCAGCAACACAAGAAAGGAGACCAGCCAAACCACTATAACATAGGGAAATGTAACTTGGCCATTCTGAGATTGTTTTCTCGTGATACATTGTACTGTATGACAGTTATAAATTTGAGTCAATATAGTTCACCTTTATTTATGAAAAAATCCCAAATTTACCAAAAAATTTTAAACATTTTCAATTTTCAACATTTCAATTTCTCTGCTTTTAAAACAGAAAGTGATACCTCATAAAATATTTATTACTTAACATTCCCCATATGCCTACTTTATGTTGGCATCATTTTGTAAATGTCATTTTATTTTTTTAGGAAGTTAGAGGGCTTAGAAGTTTAGAAGCAATTTTTCAAATTTTCAACAAAATTTCACAAACCATTTTTTTGAGCACCAATTCAGTTATAAAGTGATTTTGTGAGGCTTACCTACTGGAAACCACTAATAAATGACCCAATTTTAGAAACTACACCCCTCAAATTATAAAAAAAACTGAAGTTACAAACTTTGTTAACCCTTGAGGTGTTCCAGAAGAATTCAAGGAAAATGGAAGTGAAATTTCAAAATTTCAATTTTTTGGTAGATTATTCATGTTAATAATTTTTTTCTTGCAACACAGCAAGGGTTAACAGTAAACTAAACCTCAATATACATTACTTTGATTCTGCAGTTTACAGAAATACCCCATATATGGTGATAAACGTCTCTGTGGGTTTGTGGCAGTGGTCGGAAGGAAAGGAGCGCCATAAGGATTTTGGAGGCAGATTTTGCTAGAATGGTTTTTAGGCACCATTTTGTAATTGAGAGACCCTGACGTACCCCTACAGTGGAAACCCTCAAAAAGTGACCCCATTTGGAAACTACACCCTTCAAATAATATATTAAGGGGGATACTGACCACTTTGACCCCCTAAGCGTTTTACGGAATTTGGAAACACTTGACTGTGAAAATGAAAACTTTCATTTCTTCCAATAAAATGTTGCTTTAGCCCCAAATTTTTCATTTTCACAAGGGGTAACAGGAGAAAAGCACCCTATAATTTGTTCCCCATTTTCTTCTGAATACGGCAACACCCCATATGTGGTGGTAAACTGCTGTGGGGGCACATGGCAGGATTCAAAACAGAAGGAACACCATATGAATTTTGCTGCACAGATTTTGATGGATTGTTTTGCGGGAGCCATTGATTTTTATTTTTTTTAGTTATTGTCTTATGTGAAGGCTCATTTTTTGCAGGATGAGGTGACGTTTTCACTGGTACCATTTTGGGGTACATGAGACTTTTTAATCGCTTGGTATTACACTTTTTGTGAGTCAAGGTGAAAAAAAAATGGCTGTTTTGACATATTTTTTTGTTTTTGTTTTTTTTTATTTTTTTTACAGCATTCACCTGGGAGGCCATCTCATGGAATATTTTTATAGAGCAGGTTGTTACGGACGCGGTGATAGCCAATATGTCTATCATTTTTATTTTTATTAAGTTTTACACATTAGATGCATTTTTGAACAGAATAAAATCTTTTTTTTGTGTTGCCATTTTCTGAGAGCCATATTTTTTATTTTTTGGGCGATTGTCTTAGATAAGATCTCATTTTTTGTGGGATGAGATGACGGTTTGATTGGTACCATTTTGGGGTAAATACGCCTTTTTGACAGTCTGCTATTACACTTTTTGTGAGGAAAGAGGGAAAAAAATGTCTGTTTTGGCATAGTTTAAAAAAAAAAATTTACAGCATTCACCTGGGAGGCCATCTCATGTAATATTTTTATAGAGCAGGTTGTTTCGGATGCGGTGATACCCAATATGTCTAACTTTTATATTTTTGTTAAGTTTTACACATTGGATGCATTTTTGAACAGAATAAAATCTTTTATTTTGTGTTGCCATTTTCTGAGTTTTTTTTATTTTTTTTTATTTTTTGGGAGATTGTCTTAGGTAGGGTCTCATTTTTTGGGGGACAAGATGACGGTTTAATTGGTACCATTTTGGGATTAATAAGTCTTTTTGATCGCTTGGTATTACACTTTTTCTGAGGCAAGGTGACCAGAAAATGGCTTTTTTTTACACTGTTTTTATTTTTTATTTTTTACGGCATTCACCGAGCGGGGTGGGTCATGTGATATTTTTATAGAGCTGGTCGATACGGACGAGGCGATACCTAATATGGACAAGGCAATACCTAATATGCCTACTTTTTTTTCCCTATTTTTTACAATTTTTTTTTAAACTTTATTTTGGGAAAAGGACGCTTTGTTTTTTTTTTTACTTGAAACTTTAATTTTTTTTGTAAAACTTTATTTTTTTAACTTCCTTTTTCACTTTATTTTTTGTCCCCGTCTAGTACTTCAACTGTTGGGGGTCTGATTACCTGCACAATGCATTACAATACTTATGTATTGTAATGCATTGGCTGTAAGTGTATTACCAGTGTAATACACTTACAGCTTCCTGCCAGTGAGATCCCGGGGGCTGGATCACACAGGCTTCCGTAGAAGGCAGCCTGATGCCTAAGCAAGGCATTGGGCTGTCTTCCCTGCCATCGGGTCCCCGTCACAGCAGCGCAGGGACAGGATGGGGATCACAACCCCTTAGGATACCCGTGATACTGACCGCGGCAGTGCGAGGGTTAATGCACTGGCATCGGTGTTTTCACCGATGCCAGTGCATACAGCAGGGGTCCGGCTATTGGCCACTGCCGGACCTCTGTATCTGATCAGGCGAGCGCAGCTCCTGTGCCCACCCGATCAGAGCACCATAGCAGTATGGCGCTGGGATTTTTGTCCCGGCTTTCAGCGGCGTACATGTACGGCGCTGGTATCCTAATGGTTAACTGATGGGCGTAAACCAATACTTAAGATATGGGACTTTTTATATTAATCTTAAAATTATAAAGGGGACTGAAATGTTCTAATAAATCATAAATAAAGGACAGAAAGTCCTCTGGGTTGGATGTCATGACCAGAAGGTAATCCGCAAAAGCGAGAACTTTATGTTCCTGATTTCCCACATGGAAGCCCTTTATGCCTCTTTCTTGTCAGAAAGCTTGAAGCAGAGGTTCCATGATAAACAAAGACGGGGGAGAGAGGACAACCTTGTCTAGTGGTATTCCTATTAGGGAAAGACGATGTCACCACTCTGGTGTG
>ONZH01006879.1:0-37594 GCA_900303285.1 Rhinella marina | reverse complement strand
AATGCTAAAGAAGCTGGCTGTTCCAAGAGTGCTGTATCCAAGTGTATTAATGGAAAGTTGAGTTGAACGAAAAAGTGTGGTAAAAAAAGGTGCACAAGCAACAAGAATAATTGCAGCCTTGAAAGGATTGTTAAGAAAAGGCCATTCAAAAATTTAGGGGAGATTCACAAGGAGAGGACTGTGGCTGGAGTCAGTGCTTCACACAGATGTATCCAGAACATGGGCATGGGCAACTGTTGCATTCCTTGCATCAAGCCACTCATGGCCCAGAGACAAAGTCAAAAACATTCTACCCAGGCTAAGTAGAAAAACGGCTGGATTGTAACTCAGTGGTCCAAAGTCCTATTTTCAGATGAAAGTAAATTTTGCATTTTATTTGGAAATCAAGGTCCCAGAGTCTGGAGGAAGAGTGGAGAGGCACTCAGTCCAAGCTGCTTGAGGTCCAGTGTGAACTTTCTACAGTCAGTGACGGTTTGGGGAGTCATGCCATCTGCTGGTGTTGGTCCTCTGTGTTATATCTGTATACCAAAACATTTTAATACTTCATGCTACCCTCTGCTGACAAGCTTTATGGAGATGCTGATTTCCTCTTCCAGCAGGACTTGACACCTGCCCACACTGCCCAAAAGTACCAATAACTGCTATCATTGTGCTTGAAGTATTGAAGTAGTATTGTCAAGAGCAAGAGCAGTGCCACAGGCTAATCGCCACCATGTCATGCTGCATTGTTTCTGTAATTCATACAAAGGTGCCCCAAACACGTTTTGAGTGCATATACTTTCTGTATGCAAGATCTCTCTTAAACTGCTTATTGTAGCAGTTTGCAGAACATCTAGTAGACATAGCTTTGTCTGCCCTGTGAATTAAATGTTTGTTTTATTTATGTTTTTCAGGGTTTAGTGTCCCTTTAATTGATATCAGCTCCAATTTAACCAGTTAAGCTTGCAACCTCTTTTGGATGCAGAGTTTTTGTTTTATTTTTATTTTTTTTCATCTCTGTATTTCAAAACCCATAACTTTTTTATTTTTCCTTTGATGTAGCCTTTGAAGAATTTTTTTTTGTGATGAGATGTATTTTTAATGGCATAATTTAGAAGTGTAAATATATTGTACAATTTTTGTTATTTTTGGGGGCGACAGCACAACAAAAGTAATACTGCCATTGTTTTTAGGACTTTGCTATGATGGCGTTTACAATATGGTATAAGTGACATGATTCTGCTGGTCAGTAGAATTACACCATTACCAAATTAAAGTAGCTTTCTTTAGTTTTTTTTCTAACTTTTGCCAGTAAAACTTCTAAAAATGTCACCATATTCAAAGTCTCAGAGCATATTTATTTTGCTTTCAATGAAGCTACATGAGTGCTCTTATTTTGCTGGATGAGTTAAGGTTTTCATTGGTACTATTTTGGGGTACATATGACTTTTTGATTGCTTTATTGCTTATTTCATTTTTGAGAGGTGGCAGCATGAACAAAAAACAATTTTGGCATTTTTTATTTTTCCCCATACAGTATAAAAATGTGATCACTATCTTGTATGGATCATTATGAATACAGTTTATTACATTAAAAACACTTTTTAAAAACACTTAGACTTGAAGATATGACCATTTGATTGCTCATATAATACATTGAAATAATTTTGTATTGCATTGTGTTATGTCAGTTACAGTAAAAATTACCATAATTGTTTTGGCCTGGCCAAACACACAATCAAATAGGTGGCAGGCCTAGGGGTCATTTTTAGGCCTCTGACTGCCATAGCAACCCCTCAGAAGGTAGGATGATAGGATTGAAAAAAAAACCAAAAAACTCCCTTCATCTCTCTAACCCCTGAAGATGCCACAGGTAGCATTCACCACAACATTTATTGGGTTAAACTACCAAGGTTGTTGTTAACTCCGATACCAACAGATGATGATGTGAACACAGTACAATAGCCCTGCAATAAGATAGGAACGGAGTCTGACTGCATCATTAAACACTAGGATACAGTCAGTTTGGGTCAGGGGAGCCATGGTTGGTCTGGGGAATGCGGCTGATGTATGGCCTGTGTTTCCTGGATTGAGCAAGATCATATGAATCAACCCTAAGGTGAAATCTTGCTCTGGTCATTAAGGTGCAAAAAATTCTATGTCATGAAAGGGTAAAATGCTTAATGGGGATAGGGAGTCAATGTTTGATCATCTTCTTGGTGGGGATCTGACTGCTAGGATCTCCACTGATCAAGAAAATTGGGTCCTGGTTTCCAACATGAATGGAGCTGTCGTCGCGCATGACCCCTGCTGCTCCATTTATTTTGTATGGTACTGCTAGAGATAACCAAGCAGTCCTATAGATGATGTTGTATCCACTTATAGTGGCTGCACTTGGTGCAAATTTATGTGCAGAGAATTTGCACAAAATCTACTCTAAAATAGCACAAAAGACGCATATCTGCACTATTTCTTGCAGCTTTGGTGCAGTTTTTGGTGTGGATTTGATGAAGATTTTCAGTAGATCTCATGATTCCATTGCAAAAGATGAAATCTGCACAAGAAAAAGGTAAAAACGGTTGAGATGCTTGCCTAATCTCATATACTTTGCTGGTGCTGTATTCTGCTGCGTTATTTCTGTACGTAATCCACATTGTGTGCGAGCACCCTTGGGGGATTTGGGATTGCTAGGGAATCCAGTAGCTGTACTTCAACCTATAAAATACTAATTTCCTATCCTGTGGATAGATGATAAATTTATATCTTGGGGCAGTCACTTTAAGTTTACCGGTGTAAAGTCACTAGTGGCGTAAATGACAATATCTTCTGCTGGTTCACAGTAGTAAATGATGTCATCCTCCCTATTGGATTTTTCCATACACTAAGTCTATAGCAGGATGATATTTGCATGATTGTTTAGAAATGGACACTTTGTCACACTATCTCTTATGTATCAATATTACTGAAGATTGTTTGAAAGGTTTACAAAGCTGCAAATCCATGAGGCCAAGATAATTTATTGCAACCACAGAGAAAAACAGACAAAAAGGTTGAAGAATTTGTTGCTGGGATTAAGTGAAGAACAGTTAATCTTTCTTTGCCACAAAACACAGCAACATGCATCATATTTTATCCCTGCTTGATAACAAAGTTGTCTGATATATGGATGGGCATTATGATTGTTTAAGTTAGTGGTTGTAGTTTATGTGATTTAGTAAAGCAATCAAAATCAATTCAAGTTTATATTATTCTATCACCTAGAAAAACTCAAGATCAAATATTTAGCAAATAAGTTTGCACTTCTTATTAAAGTATTTAAAAGGGTATTCTAAGATTTTTTTTTATATGATCGGTGGGTTCCAACACCCGGGACCCCCGCTGATCATCTGTTTGAGAAGTCACCTGCTCTCCTGTGAGCAACGCAGCCTTTGCACAGCTTACCAAGCACAGCACCGTACATTGTATAGCAGCTGTGCTTGGTATTGCAGCTCAGCCCCATTCACTTGAAGCTGCTTGTAGGTCAAGTGATTGATGAACATGACATTACTGGCCTAGGAAAAGCAGAGAGCCTTCTCAAACAGCTGATCGTCCGGTTGCCCAGGGTTCAGACGCCCACTCATCAGATAGGTCATCGACATAAAATTAAGGAAAACCCCTTTAACATAAAAAAGTTAATTTATTATAGTATTTATTGACTGTGTTCCAGTGTACAGTACTCGTTTTTGTTACGTGCAGGAGCCAGCCTTTTTCACAAAACCTGTTTCAGATATTCTATAGTTAATATATGTAAATTTAGCATATCTGCCAGCATCACCAAAAACATATATATGCAGAGGTTGTGCAATTGTGCCAGTTCATCCAAAATCTGTTGCACAGATTCTGTGGTTAATAGGTGTATAATAAATGTATTTTCATCCATTACTGACAGTGATTTTGCCACAGAGGTTGAACAGTTGTGCCTTTTTCCCTCCAAAAACCTGTTGCAAGGCTTCTACAGCCTTGTAGTAAATGTACAATAAAGATATTTTATTTTGTCATTGACAGCATATACAGTTCCCTTTGAAAGTATTCGGCCCCCTGGAACTTTTCAACCTTTTGCCACATTTCAGGCTTCAAACAAAAAGATATAACATTTTAAATTTTTGGTGAAGAATCAACAACAAGCAGGTCACAATTGTGAAGTGGAACGAAATTTATTGGATCATTTAAACTTTTTTTGTAATAATAAAACTGAAAAGTGGGGCTTGCAAAATTTTTCGGCCCATTTACTTTCAGTTGAGAAAACTCACTCCAGAAGTTCATTGAGGATCTCTGAATGATCCAATGTTGTCCTAAATGACTGATGAAGATAAATAGAATCCACCTGTGTGTAATCAAGTCTCTGTTTAAATGCACCTGCAGAGATCTACAGCTGAGGTGGGAGAGTCTGTCCATAGGACAACAATCAGTCGAACACTTCACAAATCTGGCCTTTATGGAAGAGTGGCAAGAAGAAAGCCATTTCTCAAAGATATCCATAAAAAGTCTCGTTTACAGTTTGCCACAAGCCACCTGGGAGACACACCAAACATGTGGAAGAAGGTGCTCTGGTCAGATGAAACCAAAATCAAACTTTTTGGAAACAATGCAAAACGATATGTTTGGCATAAAAGCAACACAGCTCATCACCCTGAACACACCATCCCCACTGTCAAACATGGTGGTGGCAGCATCATGGTTTGGGCCTGCTTTTCATCAGCAGGGACAGGGAAGATGGTTAAAATTGATGGGAAGATGGATGGAGCCAAATACAGGACCATTCTGGATGAAAACCTGTTGGAGTCTGCAAAAGACCTGAGTCTACGATGGAGATTTATCCTCCAACAAGACAATGACCCCAAACATAAAGCAAAATCTACAATGGAATGGTTCAAAAATAAACGTATCCAGGTCTTAGAATGGCCAAGTCAAAGTCCAGACCTGAATCCAATTGAGAATATGTGGAAAGAGCTGAAAACTGCTGTTCACAAACGCTCTCCATCCAACCTCAAAGAGCTCGAGCTGTTTTGCAAGGAAGAATGGGCAAGAATTTCAGTCTCTAGATGGGCAAAACTGATAGAGACATACCCCAAGCGACTTGCAGCTGTAATCACAGCAAAAGGTGGCGCAACAAAGTATTAATGCAAGGGGGCCGAATAATTTTGCACGCCCCACTTTTCAGTTTTATTATTACAAAAAAAAGTTTAAATGATCCAATAAATTTCGTTCCACTTCACAATTGTAACCCACTTGTTGTTGATTCTTCACCAAAAATTTAAAATGTTATATCTTTTTGTTTGAAGTCTGAAATGTGGCAAAAGGTTGAAAATTTCCAGGGGGCCAAATACTTTCGCAAGGCACTGTATGTTTGCTCCAGGCGACATTCAATTGCACCAGTTTTTACACAACCTCTTTAAAGTATAGATTAGTGGAATACCTTCAATGGAGGCAGACCAGATGACTGCTATGGGGCCTGGGGGTGAAGGAGATCCCAGTGCTGAAATTCTTTTTCCCTTTCCGATATGAAAACACTGCACTTTCATGCAGCCACCACTAAGGGAGCAGGGGGGCCCATACAAAATTTTGCTGTGGGACCCTTTCAGACTAGTGTACGCCCCTAGTATGGTTAGTAGGGCCATATGCCAGAGCTTCTGTACAAAGAAGAAATCATATAGTAGTGCTAGACAGTAGAAAATTACATTACACTGCCCATGGTCTCGGAAGTGCAGTGTAATTATAAGTACTTGCTCCATTCACTTGAATTTTTAATTACACTACGCCACCTCTAGAGGGAAGACAACACATACTGTAGTGTAATGAAGAGGAAGTAGTGCTCACATGGAGTACCTCCTCCTCTTCAAATAGGTGATCGGTGGGGTGCTGGGTGTCAGATCCCCACCAATCAGATATCGATCACCTTTCCTGAGGATAGGTCATCAATATAAAACCCCTGCACAACCCCTTTAACACTGGAGCAGATTTGCTAATAATGTCTAAAATGTAAATAGTATAAACTTAGGCAGACTAAAGATTGATGAGAAACTTGGAGCAGGGTTACGCACACACTTTTATCTACCTTTATGCCAACTATTGGTTCCTTAGGCTACTTTTAGACTAGTGGCAGCCTTCTCCAGCAGGCTGTTCTGGCGGGTGAACAGCCTGCCGAATCCGTGCTGCCGCTAGTGCACGCGTGCCGCTGGAACCCCGCTCTGGCCCCATTCACTATAATGGGGGTGGGCCGAAGTTCCGGCCGCAGCGCGGCAAATATGCCGAGAGGCGGCCAGAATAAAACTACGACATGTATGTGCATCATTTTGCCAAAATTATCACCCAAAAAATTAACCCTAAAGTAATTCAACTTATCTGGCATAAATTAAGACAAAATTATTTAAAGAAGCGCCAAATGTATTGTACAACAGGAGCCACTGTGCAGGAATGTAGAATTTGTTTAATATTTGTAGTGACATGATAAATTTAAAAATTACCACCAAAAATTTATGAAAATGTAAACCCTACCTGAGACAATCGCCTAAAAAATAAAAAAAAGATTTTATTCTGTTCAAAAATAAATCTATTGTGTAAAACTTTCCAAAAATAAAAAAGTTAGACATATTGGATATTGCCACGTCTGTTACAACCTGCTCTATAAAAATGTTACATAAGATAGCCCCCCAGATGAATGCTGCAAAAAATGTAAAAAAAAAACTATGCCAAAACAACCATTTTTTTTCTCTCTTGCCTCACATAAAGTGTAATAGCAGGCGATCAAAAAGACATATTTAACCCAAAATGGTACCAATCAAACCGTCATCTTGTCCAGCAAAAATGATACCCTACCTGAGACAATCGCCCAAAAAATAAAAAAAATATGGCTCTCAGGAAATGACAACACAAATAAAAAAGTGTTATGTACCCCAAAATGGTACCAATAAAAACGTCACCTCATCCTGCAAAAAATGAGCCCCCACATAAGACAATAACTCAAAAAAATTAAAATCAATGGTTCCCGCAAACCAATCCATCAAAAGCTGTTCTGCAAAATCCATATGGCACTCCTTCCGTTCTGAGTACTGCCATGTGCCCGCACAGCAGTTTACCACCACATATGGGGTGTTGCCGCATTCAGGAGAAAATGGGTAACAAATTATGGGGTGCTTTTCTCCTGTTACCCCTTATGAAAATAAAAAATATGGGGCTAAAGCAACATTTTATTGGAAGAAATGAAACTTTTCATTTTCACAGCCAAGTGTTTCCAAATTCCATAAAATCCGTAAAAGGGGTCAAGGTGGCCAGTACCCCCCTTAATATATTCTTTGAAGGGTGTCGTTTTCAAAATGGGGTCACTTTCTGAGGATTTCCACTGTAGGGGTACGTCAGGGTCTCTCAATTACAAAATGGTGCCTAAAAACCATTCTAGCAAAATCTGCCTCTAAAATCCGTATGGCGCTCCTTTCCTTCTGACCACTGCCACAAACCAATAGAGACGTTTACCACCACATATGGGGTATTTCTGTAAACTGCAGAATCAGAGCAATGTATATTGAGGTTTAGTTTGCTGCTAACCCTTGCTGTGTTGCAAGAAAAAAATTATTAACATGATTAACATAACATTAATAATCTACCAAAAAAGTGAAATTTTGAAATTTCACCTCCATTTTCCTTTAATTCTTGTGGAACAACTCAAGGGTTAACAAAGTTTGTAACAGCAGTTTTTTTTATAACGTGAGGGGTGTAGTTTCTAAAATGGGGTCATTTATGGGGGGTTTCATTATGTAAGCCCCTCATAATCACTTTATATCTGAATTGGTGCTTAAAAAATGGTTTTGGAAAATTTGGTGAAAATTTGAAAAATGTCTTCTAAACTTCTAAGCCCTCTAACGTCCTAAAAAAGTAAAATGACATTTATAAAATGATGCCAACATGAAGTAGACATATGGGGAATCTAAAATAATAACTATTTTTGGAGGTATTACTATTTATTTTGAAAGTAGAGAAATTAAAATTTGGAAATTTGCTAATTTTTTCCACATTTTTGGTAAATTTGGTATTTTTTTTATAAATAAATGTGAAATATTTTGCCACAAATTTACTACAGTCGTGAAGCACAATATGTGACGAGAAAACAATCTCAGAATGGCCTGGATAAGTAAAAGCGTTCCAAAGTTATTACCACATAAAGTGACACATGTCAGATTTGCAGAAAATGGCCTGGGAATGAAGGTGAAAACAGGCCTGGGGTTGAAGGGATTAAGAAGGATAAAGTATAAAAAACCTAGAATACCTAAATATTGTCCCAGACCCATCCTCTGGGATGAAGGCTTCAATTTAATCTTTCCAAGCAGGTGAACATTAATAATACATTTTTCTGTGTTTGCTGTCTAAATGTTACTTAAACATGAAGTTGAGGTTGGAAATGCTTCTGGTGATGACAAATGACAAGGAGCTGTTACTTCTTGGTGGAGAGGCACTTCCCAGGAAATCTGTGGGGAACTTTACAGAGAGAACCTGACCTACTCAATTAATGTTATTGAAGATCACAGGATTGTCTCTTGTCACACACTGTACTAACATATAATAAATTGTTGTGTTTACGAGATGGCTAGAGACACATTTAATATTTTGTTCCTTTACTGGGAATTGAGCTACAAATGATTGCTTTAATCTCAGAACATTGTTTATCTTGCAGAACACAAGCTTCCTACCTTCCTCTCTTACAGTATATTTTCTGCATATATTCTCTCATTTAACAGTCTCAAGAAAAGAGGAATAAGCAAACAGAATATATATTTCAGTAAATAGCGCTGCTTTGAAAACCAGATGAAACTCTCTATCTAAAAAGGAGTTATTCAGCAGTCTGTTACATAAATGAACTTGCAGAAGGTTAAAATTAACTGGGTAAGAATACAATTAGAGTAGGCAGCAATTCAGAAAAAGTACAGCAGTTTGCAGATAAACATGTTCCACTACTTAAAGGGGTTGTCCAAGTTATATTTATTTATTCAATATTTATTTAAATCAATATCAGATCGTCAGGGGTCCGACACCCGGCACCCCTGCCGATTAGCTGTTTGAAGAGGAGGCGCGCACCGTGCCAGCGCTGCCTCCTCTTCATTGTTTACCTGCTCGCCGTAACATCTGCACCCGTGAACAGTGTACTGTAATTACACCTAACCATCCCATTCATTTCAATGGGACGGATCACTCCTATACAAGTATATAGGGGCGATCCGTCCCATTGAAATGAATAGAACGGCTTGGTTGTAATTACACCTACTCACCGCTACTGATGTTACAGCTATGATATAAACAGTGAAGAGGAGGTAGCGCTGGCACGGCGCAGGCTCCTCTTTAAACGGCTGATAGGCAGGGGTGCCGGGATTCGGACCCCCACCAATCTGATATTGATGACCTATCCTGAAGATAGGTCATCAATAAATATAACTTGGACAACCCCTTTAACCCCTTAGTGACCATCCATATGGCTTTTTATGGTGGTCACTAAGGGACCTTAGGCTGGGCCGCTGTATAAAAGTGGTCCACTGTGCATGAGACCCACTCTCCTGCTCTAGTATCCCAGACCAGCAGGAGTGCTGATCTGGGCTGTTTAACGTTTTACATGCTGTGGGCAATGGCGCCCGCCGCATGTAAAGTGGTAACAGAGGGAGTGGACCCCCTGTCTCCCATCGGCATCCCGTAATTGCACTTGTGTGTAAAGGCTGGCAGGGGTCTGATATAGGCCCCAAGTCAGCCTTGAGTAGTTTCCAGCAGGCTGTGCCTCTCTGGTGCAGCCTGCTGGTCAATGTCAGTATTATATATGATATATGATATTATATAGTAGTATATATATATATATATATATATATATATTATATGATATTACAATACAATGCACTATAGGGATAGTTCATTGTATTTTAAAAAACAATGAAAATGTTGCCTGTTATAGTCCCCTTGTGGGACTATTAAGTGGTAAAAAGGAGTAAAAAAAACATTTATTAAATGAAAAAATGACAGTTAAAAAAACTTTTTTGTATTGAAAATACAAAAAAAAAATCTCCCACATATGTTTGGTATTGCCACATCTGTAACGACCTGCACTACATGAATATCATTTAAATTATCACCTACTCCAAAATGATACCAATGGAAACTTCAAGACATTCCGCAAAAATCAAGCCCTCATACAACTCCAGAAAGAAAAATAAAAGTTATGGGTCTTGGAAAGCAGCGATGCAACAAGATTTTCTTCCTTTAAAAAGAAGTGTTTTATTGCACAAAAGTAGTAAAACATAAAAACAACTATATGTATTTGGTATTGCTGTAATCATACTGACCCAGAAAATAAGGATATCATATTATATATACCGAAAAATGAAGCCCGACATAACACAGCGGTAGTATTGCTGTTTTTCCCCATCTCCCTCCAAGAAAGAGTTAATAAAAGTTAATCAGAAAGTTATGTGTACCCCAAAATGGTGCCATTAAAGACTACAACTTGTCCCACAAAAGACAAGCCCTCATACAGCTATATAGACGGAAAAATAAAAAAGGTATAGCTCTTTGAAGGCAATGATGAAAAAAGGAAGAAAAATGCTTAGTCAGTAAGACCCAAAACTGGCTGGTCTCAAAGGGGTTAAAGGTTATGAACATCTTTGGGGCAATTTTTTTCATTATTGCACTGTACCCATTTTAAACTAAAAATATTTTTTTAAATTGGTCTTTATTAAAAATATGGAGCCCCTTGGGTTCCTCTAGCAAATTTTCTCCAAATTTTTGCTCTCTTTCATCAGCCAACTCCTCTGACGGGCTCCTTATCTCTGCTTTCTGACCTTATAAACACTTATTATAGCTCAGTTCTTATCTTACTGATAAGAATGTGGCTTAAAGAGGACCTTTCACCATTTTGTTTTCTTAAACTACGTACTTTTTCAAGCAGGGTATGTTCTGCTGATGCTGCTATAACCTTCCTTTTTTTCCAACTGCCCTTGGCTGCCCTGCTGTGCCTCTGTTCTGTTTTGCTTTCATGCTCTGTATGCTAATAGATAGCATCAGTACAGAGAGGAGGAAATGCCAGCACTTCTTAGTAGGTGTCTCCTCTCTGGCTGTGGTGCGGTCCAGTTACAGCGCACCACTTCACAGCCAGGGAGAGAAAACAGCCGACCTTCTCCCTGGCTGTGATGGGGTCCACTGTGATTGGACCTTGCCACAACCAGGGAGAAGGAGACACCTACTAAGAAGTGCTGGTGTCTCCTCCTCTCTGTATTGATGCTATCTATTAGCATAGAGGGCACGAAAACAGAACGGGGGCATACCCCACTTATAAAGGTAGTTAAACATAAAAAACAAACAAACAAAAAAAAAACGGTAAGAGTCCTCTTTAAATACAAGTATGGTTCACACAGCTAGACAGTTAACCCTTTTGTGACAGAATGACTCAATTTTTTGTGATGTCACCGTGCCTGCTGCACTTAGCTTCCAAACAGAAGAGAGCAGATCTGCACTGAGAGATCTGCTCCATTTGTCGTGGTGGGCTAGGAGAGTATTCATTTTGGGGACACTATTTTGTATTGAGGGCACTAAATTGTATTCAGATACGTAAGTTGGCATTATTCTGTGTTGGGAGCACATTATATTGGGAGCACACAAGAAGGTAGCATATGGTTTAAGGGGCTCATCAGAAGACATCTTACTGTGTGGGGGCACATATCGGGTCATGGAGGTATGATGGGAGGTATGATGGGTCATGGAGGTATGATGGGGTGGAGCTTTAACAGGGGTACCTAGACATAACTTGCCAGAAATGCAAAATCCACCCCTGTGTGTAACCAGTATCCACACATTTCTCAATGAAGGAAAAAAAATCTTAATTTTCAATAGCACCTAGGGTTAGAACAAGAGTGAAATCTGATTCAACAACTATGCATTTTGTATGGCTGATGGTATAACACCTCTTCATTCAATTAAACTTTACATTTTACTGAGGCAGACACATGTAAGCTTGTCACAATGTATGATACCCAAGGTACAATGTATTAACATAATTATAATGTATTATCAGCATGCCTTGAAGACTAAAGGCATATTACAAAAGTGAACTGTAAAGTATAAAGCTTTACATTATGGTATAAATTACGCCTACTCCCCACAAAACTACAGTTCTCTCCATAATCCAACATATCATAAATCACATAGCATAATGAAAAATTTAGTATCATAGTCCTCCTATTCCAATGCTCATCCAAATTCTTTGCATGGTGTTTTACATCTATTTGCTGCATCACAAGCTTCTACAAAGTGCAAGACTGCTCCACACAGGTCCTTCAAGTCCTTTAGTTGAAATTAAAGTGGTTATCTGATGATAAATATTCATATATAGTGATATTATAATGTAAAATAAAGCATCTTACTAATTGACTAATTGTTTTATTTTACATTTTAAAGGCGTTTTCTAGGATTTGCATATTGATGGGCTATCCTCAGGATAGGTCATCAACATGAGATCGGTGGGGGTCTGACTCCTAGGATGCCTTCCAATCAGCTGTACAAAGAGGCTATTGCGCTTTGTGAGCACTTGGGCATCTCCTTAGGCCATTTGACGTCACATTTATTGGTCACATAGCCTAGGTGCGGCTCAGCCATCTTCAAGTGAATGGAGCTGAGCTCCAATACCAAACATAGGTGCTGTATAATGTATGGCGCTGTCCTAGGTAAACTGAAAGGAGGCTATGGTGCTCACTGGAGCACTACGACCTCCTCAAACAGCTGATTGCCCGGGATGCTAGGAGTCGGACCCATGCTGATCTCATACTGATGACCTATCCTGGGGATAGATCATCACTATGTAAATCCTGGAGAACTGCTATAATATCACTGAATTTTTGTCATGGCTAATCTCTTTAAATACAGTAATTAAAGGCAAGTGTATTATTCTGCCAGATTTGAGATAAGGTGTAGAGAGACGCAACTGCACAGAAGGGCATTGGATTGCAGGGTTAACCTTTTGATGGCCAGAGAGTATTGTGCATGTGTTCTAGCCGTTGGCCAGATTTGTGCTATTCCCTCATTATTTTACTAATAAGAAGAGTGACATTTATAGACAGGTGTCCCGTCTACATTAATGTGTACAACATTTTGACACAAACCACTTACCAATTTATTATTATTATCCATATTGCTTCCTTTGCTGGCTAGATTCATTTTTCCATTGCATTATACACTGCTCGTTTCCATGGTTATGACCACCCTGCAATCCATCAACGGTGGACGCACTTGTATACATGAGCCACGGGTCTTTGCTTCTTAAAACAGCAGAAACCTGGCGGCTATGGTGCCCGTTGCATCTGCGAGCTGGCGCCATTTTTAAAGATGCAACTTCTGTCGTACGTATATGGAGGAGGTCGCGAAGGAGTACATACTGCCTGGTAGAGCTCATCATGCTAAAACTATACCTTTCTTTTGTCTGTATGCTAAATAGCTACAGAGATATCTGAGTTTTATTCATATGCAAATGAGCAACTGAAGCACCAGGAGGCGGGCTGAATCGTCTGAGCACTGCTATGTAACACCCCTGTTCTCTGCGCACTCCCACCTCCCTTTGATTCATAGGGATAGACATGCTAAGAGCAGAACGCTTCTACATTTCAGGTAATCTATATACTATAGCTTCACCACATTGAGATCTGCTCAGAAAGCTAATACTCACAAGCAAAATATATGATTATAAATGCACCAGTAATATGTGTTAGCTTATAAGCATAGAAAAGACATGCATCACTGTGTGTGAATCTGAAAGCTTGGTGTTAAGTGCTTGATTTTGCTTGTAGAGATCTCAGGTTTGAATCTTGGGAGAGACTTCCAGGTTTTTTTCTTCAGATATTTTTTTTCTTCCACATTATCCCATTATAAAAGTCTATTGGGCACATTTATTTAGACCCAGGGGCATAGCTAAAGGCTCATGAGCCCTGGTGCAACAGTTCAGCTACGCCCCCCCCCCCTCCCCCCGTCACTCAGTGCTGGTGCACCTAGCCAGGGGCGGATTGGGAATTAAAAGTGGCCCTGGAAAAAAAAAATAAAAGTGGCTCTATGTTGCGGGCGGGCCCAGATTGAGAGAAGGTGGGGCCAACATGGGTAGGCGGGGCCTGAAATACCATACAGCGAGCAGTATATCATGCTGCAATTTTTTATTTGGCTCAGTGCAGCACAATATACTGCTCCAGAAGAGGCCGAAACCTCTCTAAAAGCTGCCCCTCTGTGGTGCCCAGTACCAACTGCCATGTCCTGTTCCCCTCCTCTACTTTTCTCTAAGATATAGAGAAAGGGGATGAAGACTTAAAACACAGGTAACAGCAGAGAGGCAGCCCTACCATCAGTATTCTGATGGTCTTTCAGAGTTACCATACATACAGGGGAGTGCAGCGTCACTTACCTCTTACATCCGGTGACGTCTCCTCTGATCTTCTCTTTCCTCATCTTCTCTGTTAGAACCAGACAACACATAATGACATCTTCTAGCCGTGTTCCATCTCTGCAGAGTTTCACACACAGACAGAGTCCTCAAATTTCCATCATCCTCTCCACCATGGTGCCCCAACATTGTCATCCTGCTGCTACCCCAATATACTGTAAAAATAATAATGCCCCCTATAGTGTCCCCAGTGGCAATAATACCTGCCCCCATCAACAAAAAAACTGCCTATAATTCCCCCAGTAATGCCCCCTGCCCCCAGTAATGTCCCTATAGAGCCGCCAGTATTGCCCTCCCTGCCCCCAGTAAAGTCCTAATAGTGCCCCCAGTAAAGCTCCCTACCCCCAGTAAGGTCGTTATAGTGCTCCCAGTAATGCTTCCTGCCCCCAGTAAGGTCCTTATAGTGCCCCCAGTAATGCTCCCTGCCCCCAGTAAGATCCCTATAGTGCTCTCAGTAATGTCCCCCCTGCCCCAGTAATATACAGTGGTCACTTTAATGCTGTAAAAAAAAAAAAAAAAACTTACCTGAATGTGCAGACCTGCAGCAGCCTCTTCTGGCTTCTGTCCTGGAGCAGGAGGGGTAGGGATGATGACACAAAGTCAGTCGCGCTGACGCTGGGAGTCGGAGGAGCCAAAGGTCCTTTGACATCTGGATGGCAGATCAGTGCTCTCTCTCCTGGTGTCCAGTGTCAAAGGACCTGGCAGCGGGAGGTACAGGGGCGGGCCGCAGCACACCATAAGAGGGAAGGGCAGGCAGCACAATGATTAGCTTACTGCAGGGAGGGCGGCGGCCGTGGCTCTCAGGACAATACACTTACAAGCCACACTACAATACACAATGTGGTAGCCAACAGCCCTGCTGCGATCTCATTATCATGACAATGGTATGATAATGAGATCGCAGCAGGGCTGACTGCGGCCTGTAATGTGTATTGTAGTGTGGATTGTAATGTATATTGTCCTGACAGTGACGGCCGCCGCCCGCCCTGCTGTAATCTATTACCCCCACGTAAATGTCATGCCGGCCCACACCATGCTTCAAGCCATTGGCCCACCAGGAAGTGTCCCGGTGGGGTACATTGCCAATCCGCCCCTGCACCTAGCTTTTCTGCTGCCCGAGGCAAATACTGAAACAACCCCCCCCAGCCCTAATTCTCCTCCTAACCCCTTCCCTCCAGTCCTACTGTTAAAGGGGTTGTCCTGTTTTTACTACTGATGACCTATCCTCAGGATAGGTCATCAATATCAGATCGGCCGGGGTCCAGCACCCCCCACGGTCAGCTGTTTGAAAAGAGAGCAGCACTCATATGAGAGCTGCTTTCTCTGCTCTGTTCACCTGCTCGCTGTAGCATTTGCAGTAATAAGCAGTAAACAAAGCAGAGAAGGCAGCGCTCGTACAAAAAAAAACGGACAACCTCTTTAAAGACATACTTGGAAAACATTTTATACAGCGCTATAGAGCATACAGAAGAATACACCGCCACATATGTACCTCTTACATCCAGTGACTTCTCTTTTGATGTAGACGTTCTCTTTCCTCTCTTTTTCTTGTCAGACCAGACCGCCATGATGACTTCTTTCAGCCGCGCCTCTTCTCTGCAGAGTTTAACAAACAGACATCTTACTTTCCTACTTTTCCATCATCCTCCCACCTTCTCAACACCCCATCCTGCCACCCTCCCCTCCCCCAATACTATACTGCAGAAACAGTCTCCCTGAAAATACTGGTACCACACGGAAAAACAATACCCCTTACCTTTCCCCATATCAAACTCCAGATGATACCCCCCAATCTCCAGACCTCCATATAAGATGCCTATTAGACCTACAAACCCCCATATCTGACCCCCATTAGACCTCCATACCCCCAATCAGACCCCCATTAGACCTCCAGACCCCCATTAAAACATCTCAAGACCCCCAGTCAGACCCTTTAGACCCCAGTCAGACCCCCCTTCTGGCCCCCATATCAGACCCCCCTTCAAGGCCCCCATATCAGACCCCCCTTGTGGCCCCCATATCAGACCCCTTTCTAGCCCCCATATCAGACTCACCCCCTTCTGACTCCCCTTTAGGCCGCCATATCCTACCCCACTTCTAGCCCCCATATCAGACTCCCCCCTTCTGACTCCCCATTTAGTCTCCCGTATCATACCCCCCTTTAGGCCCCATATCATACTCTCCCCCTTCTGACTCCCCCTTTAGGCCCCCATATCAGACCTCAGATCAGACTATAAAACAAATAAATAACTTACCTCTCCTGCTGTGTCGCTTCTGTCCCTGTCCTGGCTGTCTCCTCTTCTCAGGGCCCCCGCTGAAGTCACCTGATATGCGGAGAATCCGGGGACGTGATCTTCCGTTTGAAACCATAACAGGCTCATATATATAATCCATCAGCGATGGTGGATGTATATATGGCCCATTCCATTAATGGGGTCAGGTATGTGTGACAGGGAACTGCCCTCATCCTAACTCCTTACACCACATTATTGTTAATTATTGTGTACCTCATCATTCCTCTATTTTTCTTTACATGTTGATTCTTCTTCACGTTTATTTTTTCTTTTTAGTGTTTCTGTCTCCTATAGGTGCATCATTCTTTAAATATATGTACTACTATTATATCGCTCCCGCAGTTGCTGACGTGTGTCCGTGGTTTCCAGGACGCCTCACGGCTCTTCCTGGTTACGGTGCGTTCGCTGGCCGGTGGAGCGCTCGCTTCGTGCGTGCGTTCCACTCGCCGTAGTGACATGCAGGCCGGGACGCTGTGGCGCGCTCTGGTGATGCGGAGCATGCGCAGTTGGGCTGTGAGGACGCGATGGGTCCCGCTGAACCACCAACGACACTTCTGTTGTAAGTCCTTTTTTTGAATATCGTATTAACTTGATTTTAATAACACGCCCACCCCCAGGTGTTGGTGGCACAATTATCAACACATCACTATGGATTTGTATATTTATTGTTAACATTATTTATTGTTTTATGAACTAATTAGGTGTCATGATATTTACTATGTATAAAAATATACACGGTTTAATGGATTATGTATTTTGCACGATGTTATTTGCTTTTTATCACTAATTGTATGTAAATGAATCAATCATGTATTACAAGTAGGCTATGCCTATATGAAGTCACAGTTTGTATCTACTCACTGCTTGACAAAGGCTCCATTGAGAGAGCTGAAACGTTGCATGGAATAAATCCACTTTTTACACAAGCCTGGAGTGCTGCCTTGTTTTTGGATTTTGTGTATATATATATATATATATATATATATATATATATATATATATATATATATATAAATCACAAAAGATGAGGCAGCACACCAAGCTTGTGCAAAAAGTTGTGGATCTTTTATTCCATGCAACGTTTCAGCCCTGCTCCATGGGGCCTTTGTCAAGCCCCATGGAGCAGGGCTGAAACGTTGCATGGAACAAAAGATCCACAACTTTTTGCACAAGCTTGGTGTGCTGCCTCATGTTTTCTGATTTATCAATTTAAGACTCTGAGCCTGGAGCCATTGAGGATTTTTGCACCCGCCTTCACCTTTAATAATTAAGATCATTTGTTTCTACAGTGTAAAAGTATTCTAGATTGCCTTGTTTCAATACTGCAAAGGTTTGGTCAGGTTGTTAATCCTGCTACCTTGCAACATTTGTGCTATGGATTCAAATTCAAGCACGGTAAATGTCTTAGTTTTAATATTCTTCCTATGTTCAGAAGGGGGATCCTCGTAATAGGGATTATAACATTCACAAACCTAACAGTAGCACCAGAGCAGGGTAACCTCTATAGTAAAGTAGTTCTGGGTTAACTCCATGCAAGACTGAACTGTCAGTGTCTAGGAGTGAAATATAGAAATGAGTTTGTGAGTCCCAGTAGAAAAATGGTATACGATACTACAGAACATGTACGCTCTAGAAATAATATGGAATTAATCTTTTGTTCTATATCGTGACTCTTTTTTTCACCCAAATGTTCTTAATATCAAGGTGGATACTTTTCAATATAAATCATGAAGCTACATAAAAATACTTCTATTATACATTGTATTGAAGGAAAAGTTACAACAAAGTTGGAGAGATTTTTCACTTTGGAAAAATTAGATATTATTAAAAGTTCTTATCATGTAACACTGGTGGGGCTGTACAGAATGAACTGTCTATGGTGCTTCTTCCTGAGATTTATGGCACTGTGCAGCAATGATAAATATCTTCAATGAATATATGATATGGAAACAGATGACTACTTATCATAGTCAGCATATCAGAGTCTCTGACAAGATTATCAATGAAGATGACATGAAATGTCTTACTGCTGTATTATGACATTTTTCTGGCCTTTACGGGATTGTCCACTTTTTTACTATTGATGACCTATCCTTAAGATAGATCATTAATATCAAATCAGTGGGGGTCTGACTCCCGACACCCCTGCCGATCAGCTGTTTGAAGAGCAGGCACCGCTCATATGAGCGCTGCCTTCTCTGTTCTGTTTGCCTGCTCCCCACAGCAATTGCAGTGATGAGCAGGAGCAATCACTTCTATGGGACGGCTCTGTAGTATTCACTTGAACAGACAGAACCGTCCCATAGAAGTGAATGGGGATACCATACTTGTATTTACATCTGCTAACCACTGAAATTGCTGCAACGAGCAGGTAAACAGAGCAGAGAGGTCATTGCTCATATGAGCGATGCCTTCTCTTCAAACAGTTGATTGGCGGAGTGCTGGGAGTCGGAATCCCGCTAATTTGATGTTAATGACCTATCCTGAGAATAGGTCATCAACAGTAAAAAGTGGACAACCCCTTTAAGTTATAGGGATGGATGGTATTTTTCTGTATCTGCTTAATCTTTTTACCAATCAATCAAGCAATCGCTTAGCCAATAGCGACTGTCTCCCAACTCTTGACCATCTCCCTCATAACTCTGGGCTAAATATGTTAGTGTATTCAATAGGGAGAGGGGTGAAAGCTGCTGCCAGGCACTTCTGGTGGTGGCTAATCCCCCAGAATAATAACAGGATCAGGAGAAAATATTCACTTCGCCCAATCCTTCTCCCCCCTACATTATCTGCTGGCGTTGAGTTAGGAACTCCCCATACACCCCATTAGACCTTTGGTCAAACCCGATAACGTGCATGTGTATTCAATGAGAAGAGAGAAGAAAGTTGCTGTCTGACGCTTCTGGTGGTGGCTTATCTCCCAGGAGAATGAAAGGATTTGTTGAAAATATTCACTTCGCCCGATCCTTCTCCCCCCAACATCATCTGTCAGGGGAGAGTCAGGAGCTCCCCGTACACATTAACTGTTGTCTGAACCTACCATTCTCAGTGGGTTCAGCTGACAGTACACCAGTTTGTGTGGGGGCCTTTAGACTGACTAGTCTGCATTTACAATCTATAACTATTCGACAAGATTAGTAAATCTGCCCTACTGCAAGACTAGTATACAGAAAATGACAATATCGGTAAATTAATTTGTTCATCTCTAGTTATTTGTTACCACTAGTAACTATTAGTTTGGTACCTTTTAATACATTTTGTTATAATAATATTATCTTAAATTTTATACAATGTATTTCCCTTTATAATTCTTCATCCTGATACAACAGAAAATTATACCATTTAAAACACTTAGCCTGTCTCTTGCTGAGAAAATTATATGGCTTGGTAACTCTGGGCCTTATGGCGCCAGCTGTATTTATTGCAGCATGCCATTATTCATGCTTGCTGGGAGTTAGAAAGTTGTGAATGCAAACAGATAAAAACTCATACACACTCCGGGGCTGAGTGACACATTCTTTGAGCCGTGTGTCACGGGGGAGACAAGGGAAGGTGTGCCCTGTACTTGAAACCCCCCTTCTTTCCCTACCTACTTGCCTCAAACGGCCCTAGGCGGCCGCGGACAACCACGAAGACGTTCCCTATACTGGGTAAGTGCAGAGGGAGGGAAAGGGAACACAGGGAGAGACAAAACACAGACGGAACAAACACAATGATAGAGTAGTCAGCAAGCCGGGTCAAACACAGGAGATAGCGTAAATACCAGGAGTCAAGAGAAGAGAGGTCCAAGTCCAAGTCCAAAGTCAGAGTCCAAATAGCAAATCCAAAACACAAGGTCGCACAAGCACTGATCAAAAGTATAAACTAATCACAGGCATCTGAGTGAGGCAGTTGCCATCTTTAAATAGCCCACCCAGGATCATGTGATGTGGCCAGCATCACATGACCTGAGGCGGAGCAAGCTGTCCAAACAATATGCAAAGTAGCCATGTGGTGTGATCAGCACCACATGGCTAAACCCAAACAGAGAATTAACTCATGAAGTGCTGGCTGACAAGACCAGCACTTCAATTCCCTATTGCTCGTCTCTAGGGGGCGGAGAGGTCCGGCGATGTCGTGCAGAGGGAGCGCGACGCCGACCTCGCGTGACAGTACCCCCCCTTCACGAGGGGCCACCGGACCCTTACCAGCGGGAGCAGGCTTATCGGGATGCTGCAGATGGAACTTTTGGATGAGCGAGTCTGCATGCATCCTGGTCAACGGTACCCAAGACCTGTCCTCAGGACCGAACCCCTTCCAATGTACGAGGTACTGGAAGGAATTCCGGACCCTTCTCACATCCACAATTCTGGCAATCTCATGCTCCATTTGTCCTGCTACCTCAACCGGAGGAGGAGACTGTTCCTCAGGACCAACGGGAGCAACATAACGTTTGAGCAAAGACACATGAAAAACATTATGAACACGAAGGGAGTCGGGTAAACATAACCTAAAAGAAACCGGATTGATCACCTTGGTGATCCTGTAAGGACCAATGAAGCGAGGTGCAAACTTGTAGGATGGTACCCTCATGTTGAGATTTTTAGTCGATAACCATACCTTATCCCCAACCTTAAAATTCACACCCTTAGAACGTTTTCTATCAGCCTTAGCTTTTTGAACTCCTTGGGCCTTTTCCAGGTTCGACTGAACCTGTGCCCAAACTGTGCACAGTTCTTGAGAAAAATCATTGACCTCTGGGACAACCGACGCAGATGGGGAACAGGAGCCAAAGCGTGGATGAAAACCCATATTGCAGAAAAACGGCGACATCCCAGAGGATGAATTAACACGATTATTAATTGCAAATTCAGCCAGAGACAGGAATCTGGCCCACACATGTTGGTTATCAGAAACATAACATCTGAGATATTGCTCAACGGATTGGTTAAGACGTTCAGTCTGACCATTGGTCTCCGGATGAAAGGCTGATGAAAAGGACAAAGAGATACCAATCTTATTACAGAACGCCCTCCAGAACCTAGACACAAACTGTACTCCCCTATCAGAAACGATATTCTCAGGAACACCATGCAGTTTGACAATATTATCCATGAACACGGACGCCAAGACCTTTGCAGAGGGTAATTTACACAAAGGAATAAAATGACACATTTTGCTGAATCTGTCAACCACCACAAATATCACGGTTTTACCCTCAGAGCACGGCAAGTCCGTGATAAAGTCCATGGACAGATGTGACCAAGGTCTACTAGGTATGGGTAAAGGATGTAACTCACCCATAGGTCGTGTCTTGGTATTCTTGGACCTGGCACAAGTGTTACACGCAGTTACAAAAGCCTGAACATCTCTGGAGATTGACGGCCACCAATACTGCCTAGAGACCAACTCCTTGGTGGCATTGATGCCAGGATGTCCACACAAAACAGAATTATGGCACTCACCCAGCAGTTGCAATCGCAAATGAGCCGGCACAAACAATTTGTCATTGGGGGGTACCAATGGGAGCAAGATGTTGTCCTGCCGAGATTTCAGAAGCGAGGTCAGATGAGGTAGCGGCCACGATGATATCAGCTGGCAGGATGGGCTCAGGAGGGACGTCAGGAGGCTGATACGCCTTGAAACTTCGGGATAAGGCATCGGCCTTAACGTTCTTGCTCCCGGGTCTGAAGGTAACACAAAAATCAAAACGAGTAAAGAATAAAGCCCACCTCGCCTGTCTAGGATTCAATCGCTTAGCCGATTCTAAAAACATTAAATTCTTATGATCCGTGAGGACCGTAATGCGGTGAACTGCCCCTTCTAAAAAATGACGCCATTCCTCAAATGCCCACTTGATTGCAAGTAACTCCCTATTACCAATGTCATAATTCCTCTCGGCAGGAGAGAACTTGCGGGAGAAGAAGGCGCATGGCATAAGATTAGTTAAGGTGGAAGACCCCTGGGACAGTACAGCCCCCACACCATCCTCAGACGCATCCACCTCAACTACAAAAGGCTTACTTTGATCAGGCTGGACCAACACAGGAGCATTCATAAAACACTGCTTTAACCTTTCAAAGGCCTCAATAGCTGCAGGGGGCCAATTGACCAGATCAGCCCCCTTGCGAGTCAAATCCGTAATGGGTTTGGCTACCACAGAAAAATTTTTGACAAATTTACGATAAAAATTAGCAAACCCCAGAAATCGCTGGAGCGCCTTCAAAGAGGAAGGTCGCACCCAATCCACAATGGCCTGTACTTTAACTGGGTCCATTTTGAAAGAAAAAGGGGTGAGAATGTATCCCAAAAAGGCCACTTCCTGAACACCAAAGGTACACTTCTCCCCTTTAACGAACAACTTGTTTTCACGCAACACCTCCAGCACTTGCCTGGTGTGAGATACGTGACTTTCCCAGTCTGCAGAAAAAATCAGGATGTCATCAATATAGACAATTACAAATTTCCCAATAAATGGTCTAAAAATGTCATTGACAAAGTTTTGGAAAATTGCCGGAGCGTTACTTAACCCAAAAGGCATTACCAAGTACTCATAATGACCTTCCGGGGTATTAAAAGCAGTTTTCCATTCGTCCCCCTCACGAATCCTGATTAGGTTGTATGCCCCCTTCAAATCCAGCTTGGTGAACCAACAGGCCCCCTGGACCTGATTCAGCAAGTCAGGAATAAGGGGCAACGGGTATCTGTTTTTAACAGTGATTTTATTGAGCTCCCTGTAATCGATACAGGGCCTCAATCCTCCATCCTTTTTACCAACAAAGAAAAAACCTGCCCCCATGGGAGAAACTGAAGGCCGGATGTGACCCTTGGCCAGACTCTCCTTGAGATAATCCCTCATGGACTGACGTTCAGGAGTAGAGAGATTATAAATGCGACCTTTGGGATATTTGGATCCCTCAATAAGGTCGATGGCGCAATCATATTGCCGGTGAGGAGGGAGGAACTCAGTCTCGGACATGGAAAAAACGTCCGAAAAATCGCCGATATACTTGGGCAAGGAAAGAGACTCAGTGGTACCTCCAAACAGCAATACTGATTTACAACATTTGTCACAATTCATTCCCCATTTTTCCAATTCACCTACCGACCAGTTGATCACAGGGTTGTGGTCCTGTAACCATGGCAGACCTAAAACAAGGTCGGCAGGTAAATCCTTTAATACAAGGAAGGAACAAGTCTCGGTATGGGTAATTCCTACAGTTAATACAACCTCAGGAGTACAAAACTCCACTCTCCCATTATTCAATGGAGTGGAATCCAGTGCGATAATTTCAATCACCTTCCTTAAAGGAACTAGCGGAATCCCCACAGATTGTATAAAATCAAAATCAATAAAATTAATGGCAGAACCAGAATCAACAAAAGCCTTACCGGACCCCCTGAGTTGGTTGTACGCAATGGAGATAGGTAATAATACTTTCCTCCTTACCACCGCTGGGGTTACCTTACTTCCGGCAGAAAGCTCTCTAGAGGGCAGAAGTTTCGGGCATTGCTGGAGCCAGTGGTTCGTCTCACCGCAGTAGAAACAGGTTCCATTCAAGCGTCTCTGATCTCTCAAAGTTCCTCCCCACTGTATGGACTCCTCCGGGACCCTGGTAGAAGGTGGACTCAGAAGAGGGGATTCAGGCAGGACGACACCCTGAGGAATATCTGAACGTTCCCTCCGTCTCTCCCTCACTCGACGATCCAGTTTAATGGCTAGTGTCATGGCCGCCTCTAGGGTGTCAGGAGTAGGGTAACTGACAAGTAAGTCCTTAAGATGGTCAGACAGCCCCACCCTAAACTGGCTTCTCAAAGCAGGGTCATTCCATCCAGAGGAAACACACCACTTTCTAAACTCAGCACAGTAATCCTCTACTGGACGGTTACCCTGCCGAATGTCTCTGAGCTGAGTCTCAGCTACAGAAGTCAAGTCAGGCTCCTCATATAATAGGCCTAAGGCCTGAAAAAATGCTTCCACAGACTGCAAGCTTGGGGAGTCAGGCGGTAAAGAAAAGGCCCATTCCTGCGGATCACCTTGCAGCAAGGAAATAATTATTCCTACCCGCTGCTGCTCGGCACCCGAGGAGTGAGGACGTAAGCGAAAATACAATTTTACGCTCTCCTTAAAGGAACGGAAAGTTTTCCGGTTCCCCAAAAACCGATCCGGCAATTTAACATGAGGTTCCACAATGGGGTTAGATGTGGAGGGAGCCGCTACTAGTGCAGGTTGCAGCTGCTCCTGATGTAGGAGCCTCTCGGCCAGGTCCTGGATCATCTGCGCCATACCCTGAACCTGGTCCGTGAGCACCCGCAATTGCTCCATATGATACGGCCTGTGATTCTGTCACGGGGAGACAAGGGAAGGTGTGCCCTGTACTTGAAACCCCCCTTCTTTCCCTACCTACTTGCCTCAAACGGCCCTAGGCGGCCGCGGACAACCACGAAGACGTTCCCTATACTGGGTAAGTGCAGAGGGAGGGAAAGGGAACACAGGGAGAGACAAAACACAGACGGAACAAACACAATGATAGAGTAGTCAGCAAGCCGGGTCAAACACAGGAGATAGCGTAAATACCAGGAGTCAAGAGAAGAGAGGTCCAAGTCCAAGTCCAAAGTCAGAGTCCAAATAGCAAATCCAAAACACAAGGTCGCACAAGCACTGATCAAAAGTATAAACTAATCACAGGCATCTGAGTGAGGCAGTTGCCATCTTTAAATAGCCCACCCAGGATCATGTGATGTGGCCAGCATCACATGACCTGAGGCGGAGCAAGCTGTCCAAACAATATGCAAAGTAGCCATGTGGTGTGATCAGCACCACATGGCTAAACCCAAACAGAGAATTAACTCATGAAGTGCTGGCTGACAAGACCAGCACTTCAATTCCCTATTGCTCGTCTCTAGGGGGGCGGAGAGGTCCGGCGATGTCGTGCAGAGGGAGCGCGACGCCGACCTCGCGTGACACCGTGTCTCCAAAGACTTTGACTGCATCACCAATATTCCCTAATCACATGCTGTGTCTCTGACACTTGAAATCGGTCTACAGGAGACAATTAAATGTTAGGTTAGATGCCATTAAATTATACAGCTTGCAAGAATTAATGCGACATATTCAACAGTTACTGCTCACTATAAATATGCAAGTTATGTGAATCATGACTAAATGAAAACACAATGATTTGTAGTCCAGAAATGATGAGAATGAAGCACAACAAAATCTGTCAAACCACAGCGGAAAATGAAACAATTTTGGTGCTCTACTTTGTGCAGGCCATAAATATACTGTACTGATCCTCTGACATGTTGAATTACATTAAAACAAATATAAGACAGTGGAACAGATGGATTTTACAGCCATAGTGCCATGAAAATCCATGATATTTGTGCTAGAGGGATGATATATTGTATCGGTTTCATGGTTTGTAACAACGTTGATTGAAAATATGCACTTGGAAATTAAATACATATGGAAAGTGTGCTAAGCGTGTTGCAAAGATTCCTTAGGTGACCTCCTTGACATGTTTTATTTCCTGTGTATCCTACATCTTTAACATTTTTCAAACATCTGCCCCATGTTTCATGTAATGGACTAGAATGTATTATGGTAAAACTAAATGAAAATGTTAAAAATATATAAGAAATTCCACAAATAATGTCCTAATACAGGAGCTTCTTAGAAACAATCTCTTTAGTATGGGAATAATCTTACTAAGAATGTTACTATGTTACTACGTAAATGTGTTACTATGTAAATATACAGATGTAACCAACAAAATCTTGACTGGCTAAACAGGTTAATGCAACAAAATCACATTGTATTATTACAACAAATCCATTAAAGTGACCTTTCGGGCCCGCCTGAAGTTAAAATGATGCTTGTCCCATCAGGTCTATGCCTGTACTTATGCCTTAGGGCTGGTTCACATCAACATTATGGATTCCGTTTTTGTTTTCTGTTATAACATAGTTATAAAAGAAAATAACAGAATCCATAAGACGGGAGTCAAAATGGAAGCCTTTAAGAGGCATTCTGTTTTGATTCGTCATAGTAGAAGTCTATGGCAAACATAACCGATCCGTCTGGTTCCCGTTGTGCAAGACGGAAAACAAAGTCCTGTCGACAGGACTTTTTTTCCGTTCTGCATAATGGAAACCAGACGGATCCGTTATGGTTCCTTTAGACTTCTATTATGATGGAAAGCAAAATGTAATGCCTTTTAAAGGCTTCCGTTATGCATTCCGTCATAATACAAGTCTTTAGGCAGCATATGCTGCCCCTAAACTTGTATTACGAAGGATCAAAATGGAATGCCTCTTAAAGGGTTCCGTTTTGACTTCTGTCTTATGGATTCCGTTATTTTCCATTATAACCATGGTATAATAGAAAACAAAAATAGAATCCATAATGGTGATGTGAACCCGCCCTTATTAGGTAAGCAGTGGCTTCCTGGAGGACTTCATACACCCATGTACAAGGGGCTCTAAAAGTATGGTGACACCTGAATACATGGAAAATAGTGGATGGGAATGACATCCTGTGTGTGACATGTTGCTAAGAAGATGGGAACAAATTTTTGGTTTCTGTATGTGTTCAGTTTAAATAATGTTTTGCTGGTGTTAAAAGGATCCAAATACATTGTTTGCACAAGAGCCCTGGCGTGAACCTAGCCTTAGGGTCCTCTTATATGGGCTGATAGACAATAACTGAGCGGCAATCAACATCATGCAAGTCAATCTGATGCCGATGGCCTGATGCAAAGTGAAAGGGGGCAGCTAATAGATGGCCAGTTACCTGGAAATAGCAATAGTACCTGATTCCTGGCTTGATCTTCAGTCGATTTCACGTAAGGACCCTTTTACTGTACAATCACCTGTTTAGGCATTTACATCTAGTGTATTAGTTACTTATCAAGGTGTTACCTTTCTTCATCAAGCCTTTTGATTTCTTCTGTTGAAGGTCAATTTACCAAAGAACTACTTAGCATATTTTATCTCAGTAGGTTTTCCAAAGTATCTTAACACCACTGCAGTTCTGCTCCTTTTAACTGAAAACTCAGCACTTAATCCACTGTATGCAACTTTGTGGATAACTTACAAGCATTTTGGTTTCCTGCGGTGTCCAATTCATCAACACAACTCAGTCTTTCGGAGATGATTTAATTATGTTGCAAGCCATACCAACAGACCTTTCTTTGCAATTCTGTGTAAACCAGCTGCAGAAATGCTTTATTACTCAGAGACGAGATTTGAAGCAGAATCAGGACATTATTCATACTGATTATCTGATTTCTGTTCAATGCTCACAACAATTAACCATGATCAGCTACTTAAAGGGATAGGGAATAAGTGTCTAATGACCCCCTTTTTTGCAGTTGTACTGATCTAGAGGTGTGGCTACTCCAGCCAGTCTTGCACTCCTGATAAGCCTGTCTGCCCGATAGGCAGATTTTAATCAGAGTAAGTATAAAGCTGTAGCCTGCTCTTAGTATATGCATTGGAAGCCGTGAGGCACCAGGGGAAGTGAGTGGGCTCAGCATGCATGTTTATACCTGCATCCCTGGATTTAATGGAGGCCTTTAAGGCACCAAAAATGGCAGAGTGGACCCAGCATGCATGTGGAACCAATACTCCCTGAATTTAATGGTGGCTATTATGGTACACAACAGGTAGGAATTAGTGTTAGGTTCCCGTCTTAAAGAGATCGCCTTGATGTTTGGCAGACGGGCCCAAATAATTTTGTACAAAATGATTTGCCAAGAATCTCAATTTTGCAAAATAAGCGTAACACTAGCACCAGAATGTTTTATATGACTATGGCATTATTGTACATTATTTGTGTTTGCAGAGTGCTGCTGCATTGTGTTTTTTTCCTTTGTGTCTCTAGCCATGGCAACGTGCACCTGCACATTGAATGTGCTGACTGACCCTCTTTTTTGCAGTTGTAATGGGTGGGGGTCCCACATTCCTCCTTTTGAATAGAGCAGTGGTCACAGATGTGCACTGATGTTCCATTCAACTCAAGGGGAATTTTGGAGACAGCTGGTTTAATGGTGAGGCAGAACACATGCATGAACTGAGCTCCATTCAAATGCGATCCAGTCTCGTCATCACTGAGAACTTTAGAGGTTGGACCCCCTTCGACTAGATAGTATTCTCCATTCTGTAGATAGGGGATAAGTGTTTGTCATAGGACATCCAATTTCAATGTTGCATCCATGTTAAGATATAGCCCTGTGATTGCTAAACTCCGGCACTCCAGCTGTGGTAAAACTACAACTCCCAAGATGCACAATTGCTTGGCTGTTCTCAGAACTCCACAGAAATGAATTGAACATGCTGGAAGTTGTAGTTTCACCACCGCTGGAGTGCTGGAGGTTACCCATCACTAATACCGTGTTTCCCTGAAAATAAGACACTGTCTTATATCAAATTTTGCTCCAAAAGTTGTGCTATGTCTTATTTTTTTTTGAGGGGGGGGGGTGTCTTATATTTTTGTATAATGCACTGGATACTGGCGGCGGTACAACGTGATGATAAGGGGCCGGTAGGGGATGCCACATACGGTAGTTAAGAACAGCTTCATAGCGTATGTTTCTTCTATGTAAACGTAGTGATGATCGGCCGAGCATGCTCGGGTGGAATTTGCGAGCTCTTTTTAAAATCTGTACGCTAATACATACGCATAATTTAGAATGTACACTAATGCGTACGCAGTTTATAAATTAGTACGCTAATGCGTACTAATTTATAAAATGCGTACGCATTAGTGTACATTCTAAAATATGCGTATGTATTAGCGTACAGATTTTAAAAAGCGCTCGCAAATTCCATCCGAGCATTTTACGTCTTATTTTCGGGGGGTGGCTTATATTAGCCAATGCTTCAAAAGCTCTGACATGCCTTATTTTCGGGGTATGACTTATTTTCGGGGAAACACAGTATAGCCTATGTAGTTATTAAAGGGTTTGTCACATAAAGAAAACCCCCTAGCTGATTAACACAGGTCCAGCTTCTTTTACCTGATGCTGCAGGGGAAATACAGCATCAGGTTATATGCACATTGTTATCAAGTTTTAGAAAGATATTATGGTACTTACTGCTAAAATGCATGATCACATTCTACTGGAAACAGACACAGGCACCTCCCCTGGGCCACTGATTAGAAGAACTGGGTACGTTTACGCAAGCATCCATTGCCAAATACACTAAGATTTGGAATCCTTGGTTCCGTTTCATGGAAAGCACTGATGCTCCCCAATTTATGTCAGACTGATGGTTGTAACTGAAGACCTTCTCTACAGCTGGGGGGGTCCCCGCGCATTCCAACATCCACTCCGATGTTCACTCTGATAACTAAGGTGGTTTGCTTAGTCATGTTCACTCCTGTATTCTTTTACTATAATGTAGACGTAAGCCTGAATAATTATAATGGTGATGTTTACAACATTTTTTGCTCTATTATCTTTTTAATGTTGCTTAATCAGCATTATGGTCACTTTTAAGCTAGAAGCTTTGTTTCTACGTTTACAGTTCATTATGACCTCCATACTTACCTGGAACTGCACTTTAATGTTGAAACTATATGTTTCACATGGCTTAACCCATGTGACTTTCACAACCTTCTGTAAGATATGTTGTATTGTTTATTACTTTATTGAAAAATAATCAAAACATTTTGAAAAAAAAAGTTTTAGAAAGATATCACTATTTTTTTGTTAATAAAGACCAATCTGTCAAATTAGGCTATCTACAGGAAATTAGGTGTACACTTTATCTGTATAGAACACTTTTATGCATCCTTGTAATTCCTTCAATCTTTGCAGACATATACCATGATATCTATAAAGACTAAAACAGCAAAACACCCACCTTACATCTTTTTATAAGACAGGGATTAATTTCTATGAGAGTTCTTAGAAGAGCAGAGCAAGTATGCATACTAGGAGTTGTAGTTTCACAACAGCTGGAGTGCCAGAGGTTGCCTACCCCTGCTATAGGATATCAATAGCTGAATGGCATTATCAGATTAAGGGCTCACACACACGAGTGTGTGCCACCTGGGACACAAGGCCCTTGTGTCAGCCGCATCTCGCAGACCAATGGCAACTCATCTGACCTGAACTCATGGTATCATAGTGATTTATGATGTAGTGAGTTCCTATCTGACAGTGGGTCTACTGTACTGTTCGCCCATCATCATGTGGCAGGATAATATCTGGTAGGCGATTACTCTCTTAAATAAGGGTATATTGTACAAGCATTTACTCTACTACTTTGCTATTTATGACCATCCATAAAAAATAAAAATGCATTTTTTACAGCAGATAGAAATGTTACTGTCTCAGCTGGTTGTGCACACTATAGGACTTTAACTGATGAGTGAAACTAGATGTGTGCAAATTGTAGCTGCAGTTCATATATTACAATGGGAAATCGTTAATATCTACTAGAGTCAGCTCAAATGATCGTTCCACCGTATGTGATTGCTCTGAAAATGTGCCATTTAAATTTAATGTCCCTGATACTTTTTTATTCGTTTTGGAAATGTCATTTACTTTCACTGCATTACAGTTAAAAATCACCAGCATTACAAATATGACAGTAAATAAAATAGCATCACATCCTAAATGTAGTTTACTACATTGTTTACAGTGGTAAGAATCGACTATATTTCCAATGTGCACTTGAACAACACCGGACATTTAGGCAGTATTTGTTGTTTTCTATACTTAATGAAACTGTGTAATGTACACTACCGGAAAATGAAAAAGAACACCAGGAAAACTTATTGTGATTGACCTGAAATTGACAAAGTAGAAACCGCTAGTGGTGCTTGGTCAATGATCACACAACCAAGGTGGTGCACCCTATATTTTGGGTTCTGCAGCAGGGTATATGTTGAGCCAGGGTCACATTAATACAGGGTGGTATCTCCCCTTGCTGTGATACAGCACCTCTCACCTGGTAACAGTTATACAGATGCTGGATATTCTCCTGTGGTTTGTCATCCCAAGCTCTTTCAACTTGGACCTGTAGTTCAGCTAAGGCCATTGCTGCATTCCCAGAAATTCTTGATGGGGGGGGGGGGGATTTGATGATCAGGCTGACCAGGGTAGTTGCCTCATACCTTGAAGAGCATGTTGTGTAGCATTGGCAGTGAGTGGGCGGGCATGATCTTGTTTAAACACCATGTCTCCTGAGTCTTGAAACTGGAGTCCTGGACGTATTGAAGGCTGGTCAAGGTTCCCTTCATTAATATCAGACTGGATTGGCCATGGTAGTTAATGGTGCCCAATACCATGACACCTGGCGTTGGTCTTGTCCGTCTCTGCAATATGGCATTAGGTGTTTTTCAACCTTCCTGCAAACTCCTATTTGGCAAACAATGGCAAACAACAGTGTTCAGTGATGAAAGCAAGTTTTGCCTTGGTACTAATGATGGCCTAAATCCTATTATTTTTCCTATTTACATGTGGCATGATGTAAGTAAAAACATGTTAGATAATGCACAAAATACATACATAGACTGAATCTAGACTTTGCGTTACCATGACCCCCCATAATGCATGCCAGTCCAAGAACATGTCCCCACCCCCCTTATGTGTGCCAGACACTTTTCAGTGCCCCCAGTAGATGCCCCCATAGTGCACTCCCCCAACAATGTCACTAAAGTGCCCCCATTAGATGCTCCCATAGTGCTATCCCCCTACAATGTCCCCATATTGTCGCCAGTAGATGCCCCCATAGTGCTCCCCTTCTCTCTTCCTGCTCACTGCTGCTATGTCTATGGCAAGCAGGAAGAGAGACGGGAGACAGCACGCACACACTGCGTGTATCTCCCCTTCATACAGCTGATCGGCAAGGGTGGACTCCCGGTGATCTGATATTGATGACCTATCCTGCCCTATATTAAAAGCCGGGATAACCCCTTTAAATTATTTATACCCTAACATTTTACATGATCATATCTTACATTATGACTTATTTATTTTCTCTAGTCTCGACTAATTTCTTCTCTGAATATGTGATATATCACCCATTATGTAAATCACTGGCTCTAACTCTAAATTAACTGTAAACAATCTGTTCACATAAGACACTACCTATTCTCATATGTACCTAATATTAGACAAAGTCCCAAACAAATGGAATTCACTCTTGGACCTCATATCTAGGACACAATGAATCTTTGTATGGATAGTATTTATTTCATTTCTGTGGGGAATTGTACAAATTATGTACAATAAAAGATTGTGAGACCTTCGACACCTGGCTAAATGAAACAGTCTGGATTCTTATCACAATAGATATTTGTTGTTTATCATTAAAGGGGTTATCCCATGAATAATGTAAAAAATGAAAATCAGACACACTATAGTACATGGCAGTACCTTTCTAACAAAGCTAGAACCAGCCTTGTACTGTACCTCACATGGATCCAGAGATCTCCACATTCAGTGCTCTGCTAGATTTATGTCAGACTGACAGCTTGAGGGGGTGTCTTTTCCACTGCAGCTCATGGGGCGTGTCTCAGCTCTACCTATCACAGCTCAGGAGGTAGTTGAAAGATGAAACAGAGCATGTGCGGCCTTCTTAGGGAGCACGTCAAAGAAATAAGAAATTAAGTGGCACTATACAGATACATTTTACTGAATGACTGAGTAGTTATACAAAATTTTTAATTACATGCAATTACAAAAGTATTCAGACCCAGGTGCTGGTTTGAAAACTGTAGAATATTTTTCGTGGGACAACCCCTTTAATTAGTTCAACTCTTCCTTCCCAAACTTTGAAAGATTTCATAGGAAAACTTTGTAACTAGTATATAATTTAGGAGTCAAACCCCTTGCAGTCTCAGTTCCCAGCATAGGATCTATAGCTGGTGGGGTTTCCTCTTTTTTCATATAATCAAACATGGGCAGACTGGAAAATGAAAGTGGCCCCATGTTGTAGGTAGGTTCAAACTGACAGAAGGTGGGGCAACAAGTAGGCAGGGGCAATAAAAGTAGTTGGGGTCTGCAATACTGTAGTGCAGCACAAAATACCACCCCAGCAAAACCAAATACCACAATGGAGCACAAAATATTGCCGTACTCACCACAGTACTCTACGCCTGAGGCAATTGCCCACCTTGCCTAATTTCCATTGCATCCCTGGGTATGAATATATCACTGGAATATCCGCTGGATAAAAATCACCCAGTTCATCAAATGGGATACATGCAGTTAAACTGGAATCCAGAAAGGGCTTGTTCACATCACCGTTAGGGATTCCGTTCTAGCTTTCAGTTATAACATCATTATAACGGAAAATAATGGAATCCATAGGACGGAAACCTTTAAGAGGCATTCCGTTTTGATCCGTCATAATGGAAGCCTATGGCAAAGTGTAACGGATCCGTCTGTTGACAGGACGTTGGTTTCCATGAGGGCATAACCGAAACAAGACGGATCCGTTATGCTTTCCCATAGGCTTCCATTATGACGGATCAAAACGGAATGCCTCTTAAGGCCCCATTCAGACGGCCGTATTTTTGCTGGTCCGCATTAGTCCGCAGCGCTTGGAACACACGCCGGGCGGCCCCATTGAAAATGCCTATACTTGTCCGTGCGTACGGACAAGTATAGGACATGTTCTATCTTTTCTTGCTGAGCCGCGGCTTAGCAAGATAGTGTGCCACCCATAGAGGTGAACGGGCCCGGAATAGGTGCAGAACCGTTCACACGGTCGTGTGAACATGCCCTAAATGTGTCTGTTTTGATTTCTGTCCTATGGATTCCGTTATTTTCTGTTATAACGATGTTATAACTTGAAAGCTAGAACGGAATCCCTAATGGTGATGTGAACAAGCCCAAAGATTCACTTCTATATGGCTAGTGGAAATAGTCCCTTAGATCAGCAGTCCCCAACCACCGGGCCGCGGCCCAGGACCGGGCCCTAAATCGAAGTCTGCCGGGCCACGGCGGTGGCAGGGGACAAGGAGATAAGCGCTTCCATTGTGGAAGCGCTCATCTCCATAGTCATCTGTATCGCCGTCCTCAGGACGGCGATACAGATGCCTGTGCTGCGGTGGGGCTGGGAGAGGCGTCTCCCCTGCCCGTTCCTCTGATAGGCTGCAGGCCTAGTGCCCATCAGAGGCCAGCTCAGGCGGTGCGATGACGTCATTGTGCCACCTGAGCCGTGCAGAACGGAACACAGGCCGGAGGAGGCCTGCATCGCAGCGCTGCCAGGCTGATGGAGGTAAGTGTTTTTTTTTTTTTATTGTACAAAACTGAAGGAGAGGGGCACTATGCTAACTATGACACTATGCTACTATACTACTACTGTGTGGGGGCACTATGCACTATGAACTACTGGGGGACTACTGGGGGGTAACTACTGTGTGGGGGCACTATGCTACTATAACTACTGTGTGTGGGGGGCACTATGCTACTATAACTACTGTGTGGGGGGCACTATGCTACTATAACTACTGTGTGGGGGGCACTATGCTACTATAACTACTGTGTGGGGGCACTATACTACTACTAACTACTGTGTGGGGGCACTATGCTACTATAACTACTGTGTGGGGGCACTATGCTACTATAACTACTGTGTGGGGGCACTATGCTACTATAACTACTGTGTGGGGGCACTATGCTACTATAACTACTGTGTGGGGGCACTATGCTACTATAACTACTGTGTGTGGGTGGCACTATGCTACTATAACTACTGTGTGGGGGCACTATGCTGGCTACTATATAACTACTGTGTGGGGGGCACTATGCTACTATAACTACTGTGTGGGGGCACTATGCTACTATAACTACTGTGTGGGGCACTATGCTACTATAACTAATACTGTGTGGGGGGCACTATGCTACTATAACTACTGTGTGGGGGCACTATGCTACTATTATATAACTACTGTGTGGGGGCACTATGCTACTATAACTACTGTGTGGGGGCATTATGCTACTATAACTACTGTGTGGGGGCACTATGGTACTAAACTACTGTGTGGGGGCACTATGCTGGTACTATAACTACTGGTGTGGGGCACTATACTGGTATACTACTGTGTGGGGGCACTATACTGGTATAACTACTGTGTGGGGGCACTAATACTGGTATACCTACTGTGTGGGGGCACTAAATGGGGAATAACTACTGTGTGGGAGCACTAATGGGGAATAACTACTGCGTGGGGGGCACTATGCTACTATAACTACTGTGTAGGGGGCACTATGCTACTATAACTACTGTGTGGGGGCACTATACTGGTATAACTACTGTGTGGGGGGCACTATACTGGTATAACTACTGTGTGGGGGCACTATACTGGTATAACTACTGTGTTGGGGGCACTATACTACTATAACTACTGTGTGGGGGCACTATATACTGGTATAACTACTACGTGTGGGGGGCACTATATACTGGTATAACTACTGTGTGGGGGCACTATACTGGTATATACTACTACTGTGTAGGGGCACTAATGGGGAATAACTACTGTGTGGGGGGGGGCACTACTATACTAACTACTGTGTGGGGGGCACTATGCTACTATAACTACTGTGTGGGGGCACTATGCTACTATAACTACTGTGTGGGGGGCACTATACTGGTATACATAACTACTGTGTGGGGGGGCACTATGGCTGGTATAACTACTGTGTGGGGGCACTATGCTACTATAACTACTGTGTGGGGGGGCACTACTACTGTGTGGGGGGTATAACTACTGTGTGGGGGCACTATACTGGTATAACTACTGTGTGGGGGGCACTATGGGGAATAACTACTGTGTGGGGGCACTATGCTACTATAACTACTGTGTGGGGGGCACTATGGGGGCACTATGCTACTATAACTACTGTGTGGGGGCACTATGCTACTATAACTACTGTGTGGGGGCACTATGCTACTATAACTACTGTGTGGGGGCACTATGGCTACTATAACTACTGTGTGGGGGCACTATACTGGTATAACTACTGTGTGGGGGGCACTATGCTACTATAACTACTGTGTGGGGGGCACTATGCTACTATAACTACTGTGTGGGGGGCACTATGCTACTATAACTACTGTGTGGGGGCACTATACTGGCACTATAACTACTGTGTGGGGGGCACTATGCTACTATAACTACTGTGTGGGGCACTATGCTACTATAACTACTGTGTGGGGGCACTATGCTACTATAACTACTGTGTGGGGCACTACTACTATAACTACTGTGTGTGGGGGCACTATGCTACTATAAACTACTGTGTGTGGGGGGCACTACTGTGTGCACTACTATAACTACTGTGTGGGGCACTATGCTACTATAACTACTGTGTGGGGGGCACTATGCTACTATATAACTACTGTGTGGGGGCACTATGTATAACTACTGGGGGCAACTACTATAACTACTGTGTGGGGGCACTATGCTACTATAACTACTGTGTGGGGGCATTATGCTGGTATAACTACTGTGTGGGGGGCACTATACTGGCACTATAACTATCTGTGTGGGGGGCACTATACTGGTATAACTACTGTGTGGGGGCACTACTAGGTATAACTACTGTGTGGGGGGCACTATACTGGTTATAACTACTGTGTGGGGGCACTATGCTGGTATAACCTACTGTGTGGGGGCACTAATGGGGAATAACTACTGTGTGGGAGCACTTACTGTGTGGGGGCACTATGCTACTACTATAGCACTATGCACTATACTACTATAACTACTGTGTGGGGGCACTATGCTGGCACTATAACTACTGTGTGGGGGCTATACTGGTATAACTAACTACTGGGGGGTATACTATAAACTACTGTGTGGGGGGGCACTATAACTGGTATAACTACTGTGTGG
>ONZH01006878.1:0-23486 GCA_900303285.1 Rhinella marina | reverse complement strand
TGATGCTAAATTTTTAAGTTGGGCGTCCTGCGTCGTCATTCTAACGACATCCGGCTGTTGTCACCACCACACACGCTAGCCCAGGGGGCACTCCTCTGGCTCTTCCAGCTCAACCTCCTTCCCCCCAGCCTGCCCCCCCACCTACAGGCCCTCTCTTCAAACAATTTACGTCTTTTTCCTATCTTTCTCTATCTCCAAACTTTTTTCCGGATAGCTGCCATATACGGTATTAAACTGAGTAGTATACATAGAACACATACCACACTTGATCTATACTGAACGTCACTTTTAAAAATACGTCATTTTCCTCTCTTTCTCTCATTTGTCTGGGTTGCAATTAAGCAGACCAAGTCTGCCTAATCTAATAGTTTCCGTATAATTGCTCCATACTGCACGTCTTTTTCCTCTCTTTCTCTCTCTCCAAACTATTTTTCCGGATAGGTGCTGTATACGGTATTAAACTCAGAAGAATACATACCGTACCGGTTGATGCTACAGTTTTTCCAAATCCATCCGGCTGTTGTCACCACCACACACGCTAGCCCAGGGGGCACTCCTCTGGCTCTTCCAGCTCAACCTCCTTCCCCCCAGCCTGCCCCCCACCTACAGGCCCTTTCTCCAAACAATTTACCCGGATAGGGGACGTATTAGATATTGTACTGATTTTTGTTTGTTCCTCTTTTAATTGGCTCCTGACCTGTGATAGGCAGCGCATGGACATGTCCCCTTAGCTGCAGTAGAAAAGACACTCCCCTGGCCAGAGCAAGCTCTTTTTCCTTTTCCGTGTTCGAAAAATCCATGAAATATATGGTCCCAAGATAGGGGACGTATACGATTTTAAACTGAGAAGAATCGATACCACACATGCCCCACTAGGAGAATTTGGGGTAATGGTGGGATTAGGCAGCCTCAGAGGCATCCATGCATGCTGCCCCTGCTGTTTCCTGTCCATTTCCGTGGTGTTTCCATCATTTTCTGAGGTTTCCAGGTTTTCACCCAGCCTTCCCTTGGCAGAGCCTTGGTCCCCTGCAAAAAATGCTCGAGTCTCCCATTGACTTCAATGGGGTTCGTTATTCGAAACGAGCACCCGAGCATCGGGAAAAGTTCGACTCGAATAACGAGCACCCGAGCATTTTAGTACTCGCTCATCTCTACTTATAAGCTATCACACATTATTGGTGTCTTTATAATTATATATTGTGCCTGTGAATACAGCAGTAATATGTATATTAGCTTTCTAAGCGGATCTCAGTGTGGTGAAGTTATAGTGTATTGAATATATGATATTGTTAGCAAATAGCTCTTGGACACAGCTCTGCCCTCAGCCTGATGTCTAGACCTGTCAATGAAGGGGAGGGGGACGTGTGCAGAGCACCGGGGGTGTTACAAAGCAGTGCTCAGACCATTCAGCCCCGTCTCTTGGTGCTCAAATTGCTCATTTGCAGATTTCTCTGCAGTTGTTTAATCTACAAACAAAAGTAAGGTGTAGTTTTAATCAGCATGAGGAGCCCTACCAGCCGGTATGTTAACAGAGTTGATCCTGGTGACAGAGCCTCTTTAAGTTTTATCATGTGCATAATGTTCTCTCCGTATTATTATTTCACCTTATTGTCAAGAATGTTTCCATATGGATAGGATTTATGTGTGCCTATATGCGTATGCAAGCCAACATTTAAGTCCTACATTTTAAGACCCACAATTTTAAATATAAATTAACAAACTGTGACACTTTTTGCTCTGGATCATTAGGCTGTTTTACAGAAACTGGAACATTTAGCAAGTATGCTTACATACATTAAATAGGCAGCTTTGCATGTAGTTCTTTAGTCTGAAAATAAGAGGATAAGGTGTTCAGATCCTTTAGGGCTCGTTCACATCACCGTTAGGGATTCCGTTCTAGCTTTCCGTTATAACATCGTTATAACGGAAAATAACGGAATCCCTAGATCGGAAATCAAAACGGACACCTTTAAGAGGCATTCCGTTTTGATCTGTCATAATAGAAGCCTATGGGAAAGCATAACGGATCCGTCTGGTTTCCGTTATGCTGGACGGAAAACAAAGTTGGTTTCCGTCCAGCATAACGGAAACCAGACGGATCCATTATGCTTTGCCATAGGCTTCTATTATGACGGATCAAAACGGAATGCCTCCTAAAGGTGTCCGTTTTGATTTCTGTCCTATGGATTCCGTTATTTTCCGTTATAACAGCTAGAACGGAATCCAGAACGGTGATGTAAATGAGCCCTTACAGAGGTATAACAGATATGCAGGCACTCCATTTGCAAATGTATGATGTCTCTGTAACGAAATGTATCTTCTGTAAAATTGTTTCTGAGGGTAAAGTACCTCTGTAAGGGCTTATTCACACAGTCAGTGTTCAGTCAGTGATTTCCATTGGTGATTTGGAGCCAAAACCAGGTGCTGCTCTAAACACAGAACAGGTGCAGATCTTTCCCTTAGGGCTCATGTACACGACAGTGAAAAATGGCCGTGTGACGGCCATCTAAGTAGCGGTCGTCACATGGCCATTTTTAGCACCAATGAAAGCCTATGGGGCTATTCACATGGCCGTTTTTTTAACGGCCAGTGAATAGCGTCCGTCCAGAAACAGGACATGTCCTATTTCTGGGCCGTTTCAATGGGCCGACTGCCCCATTGAAATGAATGGGGCCGTTTTTAACGGCCGATTGACAGGAGTGCTCCCGTCTAACGGCCGTTAAAAAACGGGTACACTATGGCCACTCACCCTACCCACTTGCTCGTGCTGCGCAGTCTCTGGTTTCTTCATTGAGCAGGCCCTGCCGACGGACCTGCCTTATGCACGGTGACGTCACCACGTTGCCGCGCACAGTGACATCATTGCGCACATCGCAGGTCCTTCGGCAGGTCCTGTGCGTGGAAGAGAGAAGAGACTGCTGCAGCGCGAGCAATTGGATAAGGTGAGGTTTTTTTTGTTTTTTTAAATCATCAAAAAGCAGCTGTGGGGGCATTTATTTAAACCATGGGGGAATTTTTTTAAGATGTGGGCCTACATTGGGGACATTATAAAAGTTGGGAACATTCAAAAAATTCCTACACTATCGGGGACATTATTTTAGAGGGGGCCTACATGGGTGACATTATTTTAGCTGGGGCAATATAAAAAATTATTTACACCGTGGGGGACATTATTTTAGTTAGGAGCACTATGGAGGACATTATGGGCATCATGGGGGTCATGATTATAGTTGGGGACAAGAAATAACTGTCAATCCAATTCATCAATTTTTCATGTCCGTTTTTAATGGACATGAAAAACGGATGCAAAACGGACATTAAAAATGGACACATGGCCAGAAAATAGATGCACACACTGATGCAAAATGGCCATGAAAAACTGACAGTGTGTCCCTTCTTAACGGACGTTTTTTTTCACTGTCATGTGCATGTAGCCTTATACCTTATCTCTGTGGAGGCTCCAATCCTGGTTTTATCTCACAATCACTGATAGAAATCATTGACCAAAACACTGATGTGTAAATCGGGTGGACATACTGCCTATGCAGCTGGTTCAGCTGCACAGGGGCCCAGAGTGGGAGGGGGCCCTCCAGCTCAGCTGTCTATGCGTCCATAAGACAGACAGACAGCTGATTGTAATGGTGAAGCAGACTGCCTGCTCCGTGCTTCACAGTTCTTTACTCCAACATGTACAAGGGGCCCCCTGGAAAGTTGAAACCAGTGTCTCACTATCTGACATCAGTCTGCATCTGCGATGGCCCCACCTCCTTACAGCCGAGTTCTGCTGTGGGCACTGGGGCAGCATCATGAAGAGTTTTAAGTGAGCTCAGCCAGGCCTGTGCTGAGCCATTTCACTATCCGTAGGTAGCTCCACCTCTCATCTAGAGACGTCAGTAGCTCTGCCCCTTTGGTAGCTCCGCCCATGTGTGGTCCTCAGCTAGCTGTTCAACACCTCAGAGTTGGTGCTGAATGAGTGAGACCTGCAGCCTGCCAGCAATTTAGGAGGAAGTGAGTGACAACTGGAGTCTGCCTGTGTGCCCACTGTCCCAGCCAGCCACTGAACTTGACTTGGTATGTTATTTTTTTTACCTCACCTATCACCCCTGTGTCCCTCTGGCCCTCCTGTGACTGTCCCTGAGAGCGCATTCACACAACCGTGCGGTGTTTTGCGGTCCACCAAACAAGGATGCTGCCCTCGTGCATTCTGCGGCCCATTATAGAAATGCCTATTCTCATACCTCCCAAGTGTCCCTCTTTTGGAAGGAAAGTCCCTCTTTTTGACCCAAGTCCCTCTGTCCCTCTTTTATCCTTAAATGTCCCTCTTTTTGACCTGGAGGATTAATGCATAAATGTGCATTAATAAATTTACTAAATTGTTCTTAACTAAAGTGTCTGTATGGTTTCTACCTATAAATTAGACCAGAACTTAATTATTTGGTGCAATTTGGACCTTAAACTATCTATAATCTGATGATTTATGTGCTAATATTTATATGGACAATGACACGCAAGAAAAAAATTGCCGCAATTATGCTTTGGGCGGAGTTAGAGGTGTGGTCTAGTATGAAAAAAACTGCCGTGATGCGCGCCGCACACATTGTCCCTCTTTGCAATTCTCAAAAGTTGGGAGGTATGCCTATTCTTGTCGGACAAGAATAGGGCATGCTCTATCTTTTTGCGGGGCCACGGAATGGAACAATGGATGTGGACAGCACACGGCCCTCTTGAAATGAATGGGTCCGCACCTGTTCCACAAAATTGCGAAACCATTCATACAGTCATGTGAATGAAACATTACCCACACACTGTAAGGCTACATTCACGAGATCTAATTGTATTTTGCGGTCCGCAGATTGCACAATATATGGATGCGGTCCACGTGCCATCCACATATTTTTGCAGAACCATTTACTTAAATGGGTCTGCAGTCCGCATTTTGCAGAAAAGTTTAGGACATGTCACATTTTCTGTCTTGAGCAGAATGGACATACGGATGCAGAAAGCACATAAGTATGCGGAAAGCAAATGACTTCTAGGTTTGTTCCGCAGTGGATAGAAAATGTGACATGTCCTACACTGGTCCGCAACATGCAGACAGTTAATGGGTCTACAGAAGAATACAGATGGCACATGGGTGTCATCTGTAATTTGCAGATCACAAAACACATATGTTCCATGTTGTGTAAATAGGTTAAAAGTGTTGCCCAGACGCTCAAGAGCACATTTATTAAGACCGGGGTCTAAAACCGGGCCGGGCGCAGGCCTCTTCATAACTTCGGTACATCCAGCTTCAGTTCTAAATGTAATAAAACTTCTGAGCTGTCTTACATTTAGTCCATTTTCTACACCTAAACCTGGTGTAGAAAATGTGCTGCAATCTGCACCTGAAATCTGACTAATATAGGGATATTTCAGGATAACGCTAGGGCTACACGGTGACTCCTGTCGCGGCCAGGATCGCTGAGTAGCGGGAATCCCATAGAAATGAATGGGATTGCCACGGCAGTCGCAAGAAATCCAACTGTGTTGCCCTAGCCTAATAAATGACCCCCTCAGTTTCTCCTACTGATCAGACATGGAGAGACAGCAAGAACATTTCCGACACCCAGCAATTATCAAGTCAGAAGGGACCATGCACAATACTTGCTGAGCGTTGCATGGTTGCCTTGTCTGGTGTCGGCAAATGGCATGCACTGGTGTCCTTCCACGTTTCATGTGGGGGGGGGTCACAGGCACATTCTTTGCACAGGGGCCCTCCGACCCTGGTGTGAATAAACCCTAAGGGCTCATTCACACTACCGTGGTTTGGTTCCGCATCCGCACCGCGTTTTTTGCGGCTCGGGTGTGGACCCATTCACTTCAGTGGGGCTGCAAAAGATGCGGACAGCACTCCGTGTGCTGTCCGCATCCGTTGCTCCATTCCGTGGCCCAGAAAAAATTATATATCATGTCCTATTCTTGTTTGTTTTGTGGACAAGAATAAACATTTCTATAATGGGCCGCCTTTTCTGTTCCGCAAATTGTGGAAGGCACATGGGCGGCATCAGTGTTTTGTGGATCCAAAATTTGCGGACCGCAAAACATGGCACGTTCGTGTGAACAAGCCCTAAGGCCTCATGCACAAGATGCACGGCCACTGACCATGAGGCCACCGCATGTGGATCGCGGACCCATTCACTTGAATGGGGTCCGCGATCCGCATCCAAGGGTCCACACCGCAAAAAAGTAGTGCTTGCGCTACTTTTTTGGGGTGCAGAGGCACGGCCAGAAAAACCACGGAAACCAGCTTCCGTGGTGTTCCGATCCGTGCCTCCGCTCCGCATCTCCCGGATGCGGCCTGCACACGGCCGGTTCCCGTTTATTGCGGACCCACCGTATACGGACCGCAATACAGGCACGGCCGGTACACATTCGTGTGCATGAGGCCTAAGGCTGTATTCACATTGAGTTTGCAGTGTCTGTTTGGCTACCAGAGCATACATCTAAACACTATAGGTCCTCACTCAACTGACAAAATCTACAATTGTGTCCTTTTATCCTCCATCAAGGTGACATATGTCAGTATACCTTTTTTCAACTAGTTTTTTTTCCAGGAAGAAAACACAAAGTTCATTATTAGAGATAAGCGAGCACTAAAATGCTCGGGTGCTCGTTATTCGAGTCGAACTTTTCCCAATGCTCGGGTGCTCGTTTCGAATAACGAACCCCATTGAAGTCAATGGGAGACTCGAGCATTTTTTGCAGGGGACCGGAGCTCTGCCTAGGGAAGGCTGGGTGAAAACCTGGAAACCTCAGAAAATGATGGAAACACCACGGAAATGAACAGGAAACAGGAGGGGCAGTATGTAGGGATGCCTCTGGGGCTCCCTAATTGCACCATTTTTTCTAAATCTGGCCAATAGTCTGGGGATGACCCCCAAGGCAATTTTCAGGGACACGGTAATGGTGACCCACTTAAAAATGCTGCCTGACACCTGGCGGTGAACCCCTGATTGTCTGTCTTTCAATAAGATTGCAGTGTAAAGCATGGTGGTGAGCCTCAGTAATAAGATTGCAGTGTAAATCATGGTGGTGAGCCTCAGTATGACTTTTTAGATGGAGATTGCATGTGGTCACGTACTCCCTGGAACCCCGTAGTCACCCCTTCTCTGATGTGCTACCCCAGAACATTCTCTGCCCCAATTCACAAGACCATTTGCAGTCTCAGTGTGCTGACAGTGGGGATTTACCAGTGTTGTCTGAGGTGGTGGACAATGGCGAGACACAGGTGTCGGGGGTGAGGTAGTTGAAAGTGAAGCAAGTTACATTGGGGACTCCTTGGGGGGACTTTCTCATGATGGGACAGATTCAATTGTGTTTAGAAAGGCTGATGGGCTTCTGTCAGCACTGTGTGTATAGAACCCCATGGCCTTTCATAAAAATAGTCTGGTGATGACCCCAAGGCAATTTTCAGGGACACGGTAATGGTGACCCACTTAAAAATGCTGCCTGACAACCTGGCGGTGAACCCCTGATTGTCTGTCTTTCAATAAGATTGCAGTGTAAAGCATGGTGGTGAGCCTCAGTAATAAGATTGCAGTGTAAAGCATGGTGGTGAGCCTCAGTATGACTTTTTAGATGGAGATTGCATGTGGTCACGTACTCCCTGGAACCCCGTAGTCACCCCTTCTCTGATGTGCTACCCCAGAACATTCTCTGCCCCAATTCGCAAGACCTTTTGCAGTCTCCGTGTGCTGACAGTGGGGATTTACCAGTGTTTTCTGAGGAGGTGGTGGACAATGGCGAGACACAGGTGTCGGGGGGTTAGGTAGTTGAAAGTGAAGCAAGTTACATTGGGGACTCCTTGGGGGGACTTTCTCATTATGGGACAGATTCAACTTGGGTGGATCAGGCACAGGAACAGATCAATTTTTTTTTTTGTGTTTATTTAACTTTTATTTAGCACAAATAACCACAGAGATATTTATTTGTTCTCTTCGCTGCGCAGTCTGGCGTTGGGGTTCGTCACTTTGATGGCGAGCTGTGCCGCTCTCTCCACAATGGTCTTTCGGTTCTTTGAGGAGACGTTGTGGGCGATTTCTACACAGAAGGACTTGTTGCTCATCAACAGAACCTCGAGCTCCTTGACATTGTGAACCAGGAATTTGCGGAACCCTGTGGGCAGCATGTGTTTGTTCTTCTTGTTGCTACCGTACCCAATGTTGGGCAATATAGATACGCAGGTAATATTATTTTTCACACCTATCCCAAAAAAAAAAATTTACGCAGTTTGCGCAAATAAAACTGGAAACTGGAACTGGAAAGAGGGCCTGTAGGTGGACCTCCGGAAAAATTGTTTGGAGAGAGGGCCTGTAGGTGGACCTCCGGAAAAATTGTTTGGAGAGGGCCTGTAGGTGGACCTCCGGAAAAATTGTTTGGAGAGAGGGCTTGTAGGTGGACCTCCGGAAAAATTGTTTGAAGAGAGGGCCTGTAGGGGGCCCTCCTGAAAAATTGTGGTAAAAGAGTGCCAGTTGGACCTCTGAAAAATGGCGTTTTTTTGGTCAGCGTTAGGCAAAGACAATATGGAGGAGGAGTAGGAGGAGTAGAGAAGAGGAATCGGATACATAAGTAATGTTAATCTTTAGCTGCTTTCCCCCGGAGGAGATTTGAATTCCGGTGAAATCCAGGCTTTGTTCATTTTAATAAGCGTCAGCCTGTCAGCGCTGTCAGTTGACAGGCGTGTACGCTTATCGGTGATGACGCCACCAGCTGCACTGAATACCCGCTCTGACAGCACGCTAGCAGCAGGGCAGGCCAGCACCTCCAAGGCGTACAGCGCCAGTTCAGGCCACGTGTCCAGCTTTGAAACCCAGTAGTTGTATGGAGCAGAGTGATCCTTACGGACGTTGGTATGGTCAGCTAGGTACTCCCTCACCATCTTTCTGTACAGCTCCCCCCTACTCCTCTCTCCTCCTCTCCCCCGCTACTTGGCCCACAGAACCATGCCCTCTGCCGCTAGCGGCGTCAGATGGGAAGGATTGTTTCAGCTTGTGCACCAGGGCCTGTTGATATCTATTCACTCTCATAGGCCTTTCCTCTGCAGGTATGAGAGTGAAAAGGTTCTGCTTGTACCGTGGGTCCAGGAGAGTGAACACCCAGTAATCGTTGTTTGAAAAAATGCTTCTAACGCGAGGGTCACGGGATAGGCAGCCTAACATGAAGTCTGCCATGTGCGCCAGAGTCCCAACACGCACGAATTCCCTCTCCTCACTGGCCTGACTCTCCATTTCCTCCTCCTCCTCCTCCTCCAAGTCCTCCTCTTCAGCCCATACATGCTCAAGAGTTAAGGACTGAGCACTGGTACCCTCTACTGTCTCGCCGACATTCTCCTCCTCTTCCTCCTCATCCCCCTCCTCCGATACGCGCTGAGAAACAGACCGGAGGGTGCTCTGGCTATCAAGCGACGTATCTTCCTCCACCGTCTCTTGTGACAAGTGCAAAGCTTCTGACTTCATGCTGAGCAGTGAGTTTTTCAACAGGAAAAACAGCGGGATGGTGAGGCTAATAATGGCGGCATCGCTGCTGACCATCTGTCTTGAATCCTCAAAGTTGCTCAACACCTGGCAGATATCAGACATCCACGTCCACTCCTCATTGTAGACTTGAGGAATTTGACTGACCTGACTACCAGTTCTGGTGGAAGTTGACATCTGGCAGTCTACAATCGCTCTGCGCTGCTGGTAAACTCTGGATAACATGTTAAATGTTGAATTCCATCTCGTGGGCACGTCGCACAACAGTCGGTGAGAGTGGCAGCATCTGTGGTCAACTTGCGGAAATGCGCACAGATGCGGCGCACCTTGGTGAGCAAATCAGACAGATTGGGGTATGTCTTGAGGAACCGCTGAACTATTAGATTGAACACGTGGGCCAGGCATGGCACATGTGTCAGTCTGCCGAGTTGCAGAGTCGCCAGCAGGTTACGCCCGTTGTCACACACAACCATGCCTGGCTTGAGGTTCAGCGGTGCCAGCCACACATCGGTCTGCACCGTGATGCCCTGTAACAGCTCTTGGGCGGTGTGCCTTTTGTCACCTAAGCTCAGCAGTTTGAGCACTGCTGCTGCGCCTAGAGCTACCGACTGAAGGCGCCGTGCCCACGGATGGTAATTCAGAGGAGGAGGTGGAGGAGGAGGAGGGGTCGGAGGAGGAGGCATAGTACGTCTGAGAGACCATGACCGAGGTAGGCCCCGCAATCCTCGGTGTGGGCAGTACATGAGCGGCCCCAGGGTCAGTCTCGGTCACAGCTTCCACCAAGTTAACCCAATGTGCCGTCAGTGAGATGTAGTGTCCCTGCCCGGCAGCACTTGTCCACGTGTCCGTGGTTAGGTGGACCTTCTCAGAAACAGCGTTGGTCAGGGCACGGAGGATGTTCTCTGACACGTGCTGGTGTAGGGCTGGGACAGCACATCGGGAAAAATAGTGGAAGCTGGGGACCGAATACCGAGGGGCAGCCACCACCATGAGATTGCGAAAGGCCTCCGTCTCTACCAGCCTATAGGGCAGCATCTCCAGGCTCAGCAATTTGGAGATGTGGACGTTGAGGGCTTGGGCATGTGGGTGGCTGGGACTGTATTTCCTCTTGTGCTCCAGCGTCTGCTGTAAAGACAGCTGAACACTGCGCTGGGACACATTGGTGGACACTGTGGAGGATCGTGGAGGCAAAGGTGTGGTTTTCCGGCAGAAGGCGCTCGTGCCGGGGTCCTGGGCAGGGGGTTGACTACCAGAGGCAGTGAGTGACACAGGGGAAGGAGCAGTGGTGTGACCCGCAGGGGGTGGTGAACGGCCTTGGTTCCATTGAGTGGGGTGTTTAGCACTCATATGCCTGCGCATGCTGGTGGTGGTTAGGCTAGTAGTGGTGGCACCCCTGCTGATCCTGGTGTGGCACAGGTTGCACACCACAGTCCATCGGTCATCCTCACTTTCTTTAAAGAACCTCCAGACTTGCGAACATCTAGGCCTTGCCACGGGAGCTTCACTATGTGAAACAGTTGCTGCTGATGCACCAGCTCTGGCCCTGCTTCTCCCTCTGGCCACACCACTGCCTCTTCCAACCTGTTCTGGTGCAGCATTCACCTCCGCCTCAGAAGCACTGTCTTCACTCGGCTTATCAACCCAGCTTGGGTCAGTCACCTCGTCATCCTTCAATTCCTCAGTCTGCTCCCCCCTCGGACTTCCTGCCCTGACAACAACTTCACCACTGTCTGACAACCGTGTCTCCTCATCGTCCGACACCTCTTTACAAACTTCTTCCACTAACTCAACATCATCATCATCACCCACAGACTGCGACAGTTGCAAAACTTGGACATCGGGAACTAGGTCAGCAGCAACCTGAGAAGTGGTTTGTGACTCTGGAAAGGGTCCAGAAAACAGTTCCTGAGAGTATGCCGGATCGCATTCCAAATTTTCCTGGGAGGGGGCAGACTGGGGGGAAGGAGGTTGAGGTGGAGGAGCCAGAGGAGTGCTCCCTTGGGTAACGTTGGTGGACTGCGTGGAAGACTGACTGGTGGATAAATTACTTGAAGCATTTTCCGCAATACACGACATCAGCTGTTCGCACTGTTGTGGTTTCAACAGTCCTCTACCACGTGTCCCTGTAAGTTTAGACATGAAGCTAGGGAGTGTAGCTCTGCGGCGTTCCCCTGCTCCCTCATCAGCAGGTACTGTCTCACCCTGCCCAGGACCACGGCCTCTGCCCCTGCAGTAATTGAATGCCCACGCCCACGCCCTCGTCCTCGACCCTTAGCCCTGGGGTTCAACATTTTCTGTATATAAGTGTATTATATAAAAAATAAATGGGCCTGGTGTACTGAAACCCACAAACTTGTTCAGTCTGGTTTAATTAAGTGACGTACAGAAAGTGTCACCTGGACAGAAAATACGGATTGGAGTGAGTGTACTGAACTGTGACACACAGAATGGTTCCATGCAGCTGTGTGAAATGGATTTGTATCACTGAGCTAAAACAACAAAAAAACTATTTAAAAAAAATTATTTTTTTTTTTGGAGTTTTGTTTTTTTTGGAACGTGACGTGCAGAAACTATCGTAGACCTAACTGACACCCTGCTGACGGTGGCTATTTTCAATGCGACCCAGACAAATGTCGCACAGAGATTTTTGGGATCAAGCTATATACGTGACAGCAAAAGACTTGGTTGTATTAAGTGACATACAGAAAGTGTCACCTGGACAGAAAATACGGATTGGAGTGAGTGTACTGAACTGTGACACACAGAATGGTTCCACACTGCTGTGTGAAATGGATTTGTATCACTGAGATATAACATTAAAAAAAAGGGGGTTATATATGGCGATAGCTGCACTACTAGTGCCAGACAGCCAGCCAAGCCAGGGGACAAAAAAAAAAATTCTTGTAGCCCTTAGAAGGGCTGTTGGGTTCTTTGTGGGTGATTCCTGCCTAACAGAGAACTAAATGCAGGCCCTAACACTCTCCCTGAAACGCAGCAGCTCTATCCCTAACGACATCCAGACAGCATCTGAGCCGAGCACCGCGGCTAGTCACTAGTATATTCCAGGGTCACCTGATCAGGCCAGCCAACCCCTGCTATTGACATGTAAGGGCCCCACGTGATGCTGGGTGTACCACAGAGTCTCCTGGCTTGTCATTGGCTGAGTTTATAGGCACCAAAAATTCACGATGCGGAAGTTGCCATTTCCTCAAGCATGGCGAGATACTCGTCCGAGCAGCGAGCACTTACGAGTACCCTAATACTCGAACGAGCACCGAGCTCGGACGAATATGCTCGCTCATCTCTATTCATTATATGTTTTTTAACTCGGTATCCTTTAATGCGTGCCTCCGTATACCTATATGATGCAAACATAGCAAGTATATGTTAGGAAACCCTCCCAACTAGTGTTGAGCGAACTTGCGATTTGCGTTCGCGTTAGAACTCCATAATGGATTCCGCTACCATGAACCATAACAAAATTCTATGACGGCATGCACCACAGAAGCCTATAAGAGGCATTCTGTTTTGCATTCCATCATAATAGAAGTCTATGCTGGCCAGGCTTCCGTGGTGCACGCCGTCATAAAATTCCGTTATGTTCTGTGGTAACGGAATCCATTAATGAATTCTTAGATAACCCGAATCACAAATTCGCTCAACACCATTCCCAACATATTCCTCTGACGTACACTGCAAACACAGTGTGGATAGAGATTATACAGCATGTGACAAAGCATGCCACATATTTTTTTCAGAAATGCATAAAGATTGTAGGATAAACCTTTTTTGTCTTCATATAGGTATACACTATAGGTCCATAGAATTAGCTTTCATTTACTTATTTTTCATGTTCAACCGCTTCAGCTCTGCCCATGACATCCAGGCAGTCCACACTTAAAGGGGTTGTCCAGCGATTTATATTGATGACCATCAATATCTGAATGGCAGGGGTCCAACACCGGACACCCGCACTGATCAGCTGTGTGATGAGGAGACATCGCTCCATGCTAGTGCAGCTTCCTGGTCATTGCATTACGAGTCATCTCCTGTGGAGCAGCGGCGTAGTGTAACATGGAGCACCACTTCCTCTTCAAACAGCTGATTAGAGGGGATACTGGGTGTTGGATCCCTACCGATCTGATATTGATGACCTATCCTGAGAATAGGTCATCAATATAAGTCACTATACAACCCCTTTAACTCTGAAAGGGCATTTCTGAATGTCCTTGCACAGTTAGCAGCTGCACGCTAGTCATGCAGCTTGAGAAGCAGGGATCCTCTGTCAGTGACAACTGAGCTCCCCACAAAGAAGGCAGTGGCAGTTTTTCACCATCCCTGTCTTTTTCATCACTGTATACACAGTGTTCAATGACCACTATACATACAGAGAAGGAAGTGTCAATTCCTCCTCCTCCTGCTTCAATCCAATCATGTGATCACTGGGTGTCGGCTATCTGCACAGGTTGCTGGGTCTTAGCAGACCAAGATCAGCTCTGCAGTGTGGCTTTACAGCATTGTAATTTCTCTGGGGGCTTTATTCCCCTGTAAATAAAATCAGCAATTAAAAAAGGTCTTGTATAATACAAAGTATAAACAAAAAATGAAAAAATAAATACACGATAATAAATAAAACAAAGAAAGAAACAAAAAAACACAGCCACAAGCCACACCACAGTTTCTAGCTCTGCCCCCAGAAACCATAGCTCATATAAATATCAAAACAACAGTTATGGAAAAGAGAAAAGGAGACATAACGTAAAAAATGTTTCTAACTGCATTTGGTACTATGTGAAAAAGAACACTTTTCACTTAAAAAAATAAAAACATACATACATAAAATACAAATAACGCCCCATGATTAACCCCTCCCTGCCCAGCGCCATACTAGTACGGCGCTGGACAGGTCTTATTCATACAGCAGGCACCCGTGGCTGATGTCTGCAACCGACAGTAACGCAGTAATCCTGACCATGGCATCTGAGCACTTAAAACACCGGAAGCGTGCGCTTCTGGTGTTGCTCCGGCCCCCCCGTGTGGTGATCGGAGGAGCCGGAGCGTGTCTGCAGCAGCCCCTGCTTTGTGAATGGCAGGAGGATGCTGCATAGTATTTCCTATGGAGCCCTTGCCTCTAATAGGGCTCCATAGGAAACTATTAAAATTAACATAGACTCCAATATAGTTCCCTATGGGAACTATAAAAAAGTGTAAAATAAAAAATAAAAAAAAGTATAAAATAATTAAATAAATTAAATTAAAGTTTTTAAACATAAAAAAATAAAAAAAACATAAAAATTCAAATCATCCCCCCTTTCCCCAAAATAAAAATACTAAAAAAATTTAAAAAAAATACACATCATGGGTATCGCCATGTGTGAAAAAACGCCCATACTATATAAATATAAAAAAAAATTTCCCATACAGAAAACAGCAAAATGGAAAAAAGTGTCAAAATGGCCAATTCGCCGTTTTTGGTAGCTTTATTTTCTAAAAAAAATTAAATAAAAAGTGATCAAAAAGTCATACACACCCCAGAATGGTAACATAGTAACATAGTAATATAGTTTATAAGGCCGAAAAAAGACATCTGTCCATCCAGTTCGACCTGTTATCCTGCAAGTTGATCCAGAGGAAGGCAAAAAACCCCTGTGAGGTAGAAGCCAATTTTCCCCACTTTAGGCCCCTTTCACACAAGCGAGTTTTCCGCGCAGGTGCAATGCGTGACGTGCACACATAGCACCCGCACTGAATCCTGACCCATTCATTTCAATGGGTCTGTGTGAGCGTTTTTTTTCACGCATCAGTTCTGTTTTGCGTGAAAAACACAGCATGTTCTATATTCTGCTTTTTTCACGCAGCCCTGGCCCCATAGAAGTGAATGGGGCTTCAGTGAAAAACGCATTGCATCCTGAAGCAAGTGCGGATAAAATGCGTTTTTCACTGATGGTTGCTAAGAGATGTTGTTTGTAAACGTTCAGTTTTTTATCATGCGCGCAAAAAACGCATCAAAACGCATTGCACCCACGCTGAAAAAACTGAACAACTGAACGCAATCGCAGACAAAACTAACTGAACTTGCTTGCAAAATGGTGCGAGTTTTCCTGAACGCATCCGGACCTAATCCGTCACGCTAGTGTGAAAGGGGAAAAATTCTTTATCGACTGCAATCAGGCAATCAGAATAACTCCCTGGATCAATGACCCACCTCTAGTAGCTATAACCTGTAATATTATTACCCTCCAGAAATACATCCAGGCCTCTCTTGAACTCTTTTAGTGAACTTACCATCACCACCTCCTGAGACAGAGAGTTCCACAGTCTCACTGCTCTTACAGTAAAGACTCCTCTTCTATATTTGTGTACAAACCTTCTTTCCTCCAGGCGCAGAGGATGTCCCCTCGTCACAGTCACAGTCCTGGGGATAAATATATAATGGGAGAGATCTCTGTACTGACCCCTGATATATTTATACATAGTTATTAGATCTCCCCTCAGTCGTCTTTTTTCTAAAGTGAATAACCCTAATTTTGATAATCTTTCTGGGTACTGTAGTCCACCCATTCCAGTTATTACTTTAGTTGCCCTCCTCTGAACCCTCTCCAGCTCTGCTATGTCTGCCTTGTTCACAGGAGCCCAGAACTGTGCACAGTACTCCATGTGTGGTCTGACTAGTGATTTGTAAAGTGGCAGGACTATGTTCTCATCACAGGCATCTATGCCTCTTTTGATGAAACTAGAGATGAGCGAGCACTAAAATGCTCGGGTGCTCGTAATTCGAGTAGAATTTTTCCCGATGCTCGGGTGCTCATTTCGAATAACAAACCCCATTGAAGTCAATGGGAGACTCGAGCATTTTTTGCAGGGGACCAAAGCTCTGCACAGGGAAGGTTGCGTGAAAACCTGGAAACCTCAGAAAATGATGGAAACACCACAGAAATGGACAGGAAACAGCAGGGACAGCATGCATGGATGCCTCTGAGGCTGCCTAATCGCACCATTACGCCAAATTCTGGGCAACAGCCTGGTGGTGACCCTCAAGACAATTGTGCTGACCCAGACCAAGATGGGCAAGGCACATGCGCTGGCACATGTTAGGAAAGCACCCAACTAGGTGCAACAAAAGTCCATCACCGCCTGCGGGTGACACCACTGCCCACGCTGGCATTGCTGTCCTATCCCCCGCCCCAGGACGCAGGCATAAGCATCTCCCTCCCCGCACCCACCCAGTAGTCCACAGCGTACACAAAGTTCTCCCAGCACAGTGCCCAGCTCTCCCCATCCCAGACAGGCAAACACGCACCCCACACCCACCCTGTCCACAGCAGACACAAAGACCTCCAAACACAGTGCCCAGCTTTCCTAATTCCAGATGGGCTAAGACGAACACTGCACCCACCCATTAGTCTCCACAAGTGGGTGGGTGCAGAGACTTTTAGTGCCCCTCAAGACAAGGTTTGTGTGCCAGGGCCGGGTAGTAACCCTCCTTAAAGTTGTGGGGTAGAGGCCTCCGGTGACCCTCAAGACAATTTTGGGCGACAGTGTAGTGGCGAGCCTCCAAACAATCGTGGGTGAGATCCTGGAGGTGACCCTCAGAAACAATTGGTTTGAAAAAGCATGGTGGTGCACCCCTGAATTACAGTCTGTGACTGAGATTGCTGGTGAACCCGCTAAAATTGTAGTCTGGCACACCTTGGTGGTGAACCCCTAAATTACATAGTTTGACTGAGATTGCAGTTTACAGCATGGGGGTGAAACCCAGGATGACTTGTTAAGACTGAGATTGCAGTTTACAGTATGGCGGTGAACCCCAGAGTGGCTTGGTTAGACTAAGATAGCAGCTGAACCACCCAAAAATTTAGCCTGACACAGCATGGAGGTGACAACAGAGTGACCAAGTTAGATGAGGTAGCAGGTGAGCCACGCAAACAGTTAGCCTGACACAGCATGGCAGTGACAACAGAGTGACCAAGTTAAATGAGGTAGCAGGTGAGCCACGCAAAAATTTAGCCTGACACAGCATGGTGACAACAGAGTGACCAAGTTAAATGAGGTAGCAGGTGAGCCACCCAAAAATTTAGCCTGACACAGCATGGCGGTGACAACACCAAGTGACCAAGTTAGATGAGGTAGCAGGTGAGCCACCCAAACATTTAGCCTGACACAGCATGGCGGTGACACCACCAAGTGACCAAGTTAGATGAGTTAGCAGGTGAGCCACCCAAACATGTAGCCTGACACAGCATGGCGGTGAGATCACCAAGTGACCAAGTTAGATGAGGTAGCAGGTGAGCTACCCAAAAATTTACCCTGACACAACATGGCGGTAACACCACCAAGTGACCAAGTTAGAATGAGGTAGCAGGTGAGCCACCCAAACATGTAGCCTGACACAGCATGGCGGTGACACCACCAAGTGACCAAGTTAGATGAGGTAGCAGGTGAGCCACCCAAACATTTACCCTGACACAACATGGCGGTGACAACAGAGTGACCAAGTGAGACTGAGTTAGCAGGTGAAGCACATAAAATTTTACCCTGACAAAGCATGGCAGTGACAGAGTGACCAAGTGAGACTGAGTTAGCAGGTGAATCACATAAAATTTTACCCTCACACAGCATGGCGGTGACAACAGAGTGACCAAGTGAGACTGAGATAGCAGGTGAACCACATAACATTTTACCCTGACACAGCATGGCGGTGACAACAGAGTGACTAAGTGAGACTGAGTTAGCAGGTGAAACCACATAAAATTTTACCCTGACACAGCATGGCGGTGACAACAGAGTGACCAAGTGAGACTGAGTTAGCAGGTGAACCACATAAAATTTTACTCTGACACAGCATGGCGGTGACAACAGTGACCAAGTGAGACTGAGATAGCAGGTGAAGCACATAAAATTTTACCCTGACACAGCATGGCGGTGACAACAGAGTGACCAAGTGAAACTGAAGTTAGCAGGTGAACCACATAAAATTTTACCCTGACACAGCATGGCGGTGACAACAGTGACCAAGTGAGACTGAGTTAGCAGGTGAAGCACATAAAATTTTACCCTGACACAGCATGGCGGTGACAACAGAGTGACCAAGTGAGACTGAGTTAGCAGGTGAAGCACATAAAATTTTACCCTGACACAGCATGGCGGTGACAACAGAGTGACCAAGTGAGACTGAGTTAGCAGGTGAAGCACATAAAATTTTACCCTGACACAGCATGGCGGTGACAGAGTGACCAAGTGAGACTGAGTTAGCAGGTGAAGCACATAAAATTTTACCCTGTCACAGCATGGCGGTGACAACAGAGTGACCAAGTGAGACTGAGTTAGCAGGTGAAGCACATAAAATTTTACCCTGACACAACATGGCGGTGACAACAGAGTGACCAAGTGAGACTGAGTTAGCAGGTGAACCACATAAAATCTTACCCTGACACAGCATGGCGATGACAGAGTGACCAAGTGAGACTGAGTTAGCAGGTGAAGCACATAAAATTTTACCCTGACACAGCATGGCGGTGACAACAGAGTGACCAAGTGAGACTGAGTTAGCAGGTGAACCACATAAAATTTTACCCTGACACAGCATGGCGGTGACAACAGAGTGACCAAGTGAGACTGGGGTAGCAGGTGAACCACCCAAAAATTTACCCTGACACAGCATGGCGGTGAACCCAGAGTGACCAAGTTAGACTGAGGTAGCGGGTGAACCACCCAAAAATGTAGCCTAACACAGCATGGCGGTGACACCACCAATGCCTTTGGTAGACTGAGGTTGCAGCCAAATGGCTGTTTGAAGTTGACTCTCCTAAAAAATTTTTTTTAGTGTCTGTAGTTAACCCTTCTAAAAAATTGTTTTTAAATGCCTGTAGTTGACCCTCCTAAAAAATTGTTTTTGAGTGTCTGTAGTTGACGCTCCTAAAAAATTGATTGGAGAGAGGGCCTGTAGGTGGCCCTCCCTAAACATTGTTTGAAAAGAGAGTCAGTTGGCCCTCTGAAAAATTGCCTGTTGGCTCAGCGTTTGTGTAAGAAGAGAAGGAGGAGGAGGAGAGGAGAGGATACATGAAAAATCTTCATGTTGAGCTGCGTCCCCCCGGAGGAGATTTGAATTCCGGTGAAATCCAGGCTTTATTGATTTTAATAAGCGTCAGCCTGTCAGCGCTGTCAGTTGACAGGCGTGTACGCTTATCAGTGATGATGCCACCAGCTGCACTGAAGACCCGCTCTGACAACACGCTAGCGGCAGGGCAGGCCATCACCTCCAAGGCGTACAGCGCCAGTTTCGGCAACGTGTCTAGCTTTGCAACCCAGTAGTTGTATGGAGCACAGTGATCACGCAGGACATTGGTATGATCAGCTAGGTACTCCCTCACCATCTTTCTGAACAGCTCCCCCCTACTCTGCCTAGACTGGGGACGGTTGACATAGTCTTGCTGGGGTGACATAAAACTGGCAAAGGCCTTGGAGAATGTTCCCCTGCCAGCGCTTGACAAGCTGCCTTCTTGCCTCCTCTCCCCCGCTAGTTGGCCCACAGAACCACGTCCTCTGCCGCTAGCGGTGTTAGATGGGAAGGAGAGTTTCAGCTTGTGCACCAGGGCCTGTTGATATTGATTCACTCTCGTACTCCTTTCCTTTACAGGAATGAGAGTGGAAAAGCTCTGCTTGTACCGGGGGTCCAGGAGGGTGAACACCCAGTAATCGGTGTTGGCAAAAATGTTTTTAACGTGAGGGTCACGGGAAAGGCAGCCTAACATGAAGTCAGCCATGTGCGCAAGAGTCCCAACACGCAAGAATTGCCTTTCCTCAGTAGGCTGACTCTCCATTTCCTCCTCCTCCAACTCCTCCTCTTCAGCCCATACACGTTCAACAGATAAGAAGGAATGAGCATAGGTACCCTCTTCAGTCTCGCCAAAAGTCTCCTCCTCCTCCTCCAATACGCGCTGAGAAACAGACCTGAGGGTGCTCTGGCTATCAAGCAACGTATCTTCTTTCGCCATCTCCTGTGACAAGCGCAAAGCCTCTGACTTCATGCTGAGCAGTGACTTTTTCAGCAGACAAAGCAGCGGGATGGCTTAACACCTGACAGATATCAGACATCCACGTCCACTTCTCATTGTAGACTTGAGGAAGCTGACTAACCTGACTACCAGTTCTCGTGGAAGTTGTCATCTGGCAGTCTACAATGGCTCTGCGGTGCTGGTAAACCCTGGCTAACGTGTGTAATGTGGAATTCCATCGCGTGGGCATGTCGCACAACAGTCGGTGAGCTGGCAGTTGTAAGCGCCGTTGTACTGCCCTGAGGGTGGCAGCATCTGTGGTTGACTTACGGAAATGCGCACAGATGCGTCGCACCTTGGTGAGCAATTCAGACAAATTGGGGTAGGTCTTGAGGAACCGCTGAACCACAAGATTGAACACGTGGGCCAGGCAAGGCACATGTGTGAGTCTGCCGAGTTGCAGAGCCGCCACCAGGTTACGTCCGTTGTCACACACAACCATGACCAGATTGGTCTGTGCCGTGATGCCCTGTAACAGCTCGTGGGCGGTGTGCCTCTTGTCACCTAAGCTCAGCAGTTTCAGCACTGCCTGTTGGCGCTTACCCACGGCAGTGCACCTGCGCCTTGAGCTACCGACTGAAGGCGCCGTGCTCACGGATGGTAATTGAGAGGAGGAGGAGGGGTTGGAGGAAGAGGCATAATAAGCCTGAGAAACTGTGACCGAGGCAGGCCCCGCAATCCTCGGTGTGGGCAGCACATGAGAGGCCCCAGGGTCAGACTCGGTCCCAGCCTCCACCAAGTAAACCCAATGTGCCGTCAGTGAGATATAGTGTCCCTGCCCGGCAGCACTTGTCCACGTGTCCGTGGTTAGGTGGACCTTCTCAGTAACCGCGTTGGTCAGGGCACGGATGATGTTCTCTGACACGTGCTGGTGTAGGGCTGGGATAGCACATCGGGAAAAATAGTGGCGGCTTGGGACCAAGTACCGAGGGACAGCCACCGCCATCAGGTTGCGGAAAGCCTCAGTCTCTACCAGTCTATAGGGCAGCATCTCCAGGCTCAACAATTTGGAGATGTGGACGTTTAGGGCTTGTGCATGTGGGTGGCTGGAATTGTATTTGCGCTTGCACTCAAATGTCTGCTGCAAAGACAGCTGAATGCTGCGCTGGGACACATTGGTGGAGGTTGTGGAGGATCGTGAAGGTGAAGGGGTGGTTGTAGGGTGGGAGGCGCTCGTGCCGGGGTCCAGGGCGGGGGGTTGACTCGCCGAGCCAGCATGTGACACAGCGGAAGGGGCAGTGGTGTAACCCACAGGAGGTGAACGGCCTTGGTTCCACTGAGTCGGGTGTTTAGCACTCATATGCCTGCACATGCTCGTAGTGCTTAGGCTGGTAGTGGCGGCTCCCCTGCTGATCCTGGTGTGGCACAGGTTGCACACCACAGTCCGTCGGTCATCTTCACTTTCTTTAAAAAAACCTCCAGACTTGCGAACATCTAGGCCTCGGCACGGGAGCTTGACTCCGTGAAACAGTTGCTGAACTACCTGCTCTGGCCCTGCTTCTCCCTCTTGCCACCCCACTGCCTCTTCCAACCTGTTCTGGTGCTGCACTTGCCTCCCCCTCAGAAGCACTGTCTTGAGTTGGATTACCAACCCAGCTTGGGTCATTCACCTCATCATCCACCAGCTCTTCCTCCGATTCCTCACCCTGCTCCCCCCCGGACTTACTGCCCTGACAACAATGTCACTGTCTGACAACCGTGTCTCATCATCATCATCATTATCATCATCCGACACCTCTTCACGCACTCTCTCATCACCCACAGACTGCGAAAGTTCTAAATTTTTGGCATCGGGACAGAGCAACTGCTCAGGTTGCTGTTGAGCAGTGGTTTGTGTCCCTGGGTGTTCCTGTGAGTATGCCAGATCTGAATCCATACTTTCCGTGGAGGGGGCAGACTGGGGGGAAGGAGCTTGAGCTGGAGGAACCAGAGGTCTACTCCCTTGGCTAGCGTGGGTGGACTGCGTGGAAGACTGGGTGGTGGATAAATTACTGGACGCACTATCCGCTATCCACATCATCACCTCTTCGCACTGTTGTGGTTTCAGTAGTGGTGTACCACGTGAACCAGTAAGTTGCGAGATGAAGCTAGGGAGCAAAACTCTGCGGCGTTCCACTGCTCCCTCATCAACATGTACTGTGTCACCCTGCCCAGGACCACGGCCTCTGCCTCCTACACTACTTGAATGCCCACGCCCTCGGCCTCGACCCTTAGCCCTGGGGTTCAACATTTTGGATGTTCACTGCACTGTATGATATATAACTGAGAGAAAAAACGTAGTCTTTAGACGGCGGCTATTGTACCGCAAACCACTCAATTTTTCACTGCAATCAATGATATATAACTGAGAGAGAAAACGTATATTTTCTATACTCCGGCTAGTGTGCAGCACACGACACAAATTTTCACTCCACTGTATAATATGTAACTGAGAGAAAAAAACGTATATATTTTTTACATTCCGGCTAGTGTGCAGCACACGACAGAATTTTTCACTGCACTATATAAAATATAACTGAGAGAAAAAACGTATATTTTCTACACTCTGGCTAGTGTGCAGCACACGACAGAATTTTGCACTGCACTGTATAATATATAACTGAGAGGAAAAACGTATATTTTCTACACTCCGGCTAGTGTGCAGCACACGACACAATTTCGCACTGCACTGTAGTATATGTGACAGGAAAAACGTAGTCTATAGACGACGGCTATTGCACCGCAAACCACTCAATTTTTCACTGCACTGTAGGATATATAACTGAGAGGAAAAGCGTATATTTTCTACACTCTGGCTAGTGTGCAGCACACGACAGAATTTTTGACTGCACTGTAGTATATATAACTGAGAGACAAAACGTATATTTTCTAACAATCCGGCTAGTGTGGCAGCACGAAAGAATTTTTCACTGCACTGAAT
>ONZH01006877.1:0-24652 GCA_900303285.1 Rhinella marina | reverse complement strand
AGAACGAAAAGTACAGGTGCCAATGAAAAGGCTTTTTTTTTAAAAATATGTCTGAGTCCACAGCCGTGTACTAACAGGGTACAAACAGCCGGTAGAACAGCCGTGTACGAACAGGTCAACGGTGGGTAAATTTACACCTGGTATACAAAAGGGTATTGCAGGCACACAGAACCCAGAACACTAGAGCCAAATAAACTAAAAAAAAATAAAATTCACAGCCATATACTGCCAGATCAGATTGTGCATATACACACTAGGTATATAACAGGGTTTTGCAGCCAAAAAGAACGCAGAACAGTAGTGCCAAATATAGTTTTGTATGTAGCAGAGCACCTAATACACTAATGCCTCTCTCTGTCCCTACTCCAGCAGCTATCCCTGAATACAGCAGCCGTTCTCTGCAGAGTGTATATTGTAGTAAAGCTATCACTGTACTGCACTATAGTAGCCCTGATAAGGGCTTTTAATCACGCTCCTGCCTGTCCAACAGCTAAAACCTATCTGTCCCTTCTCCAGCCTCTGTCCCTGACTAAGTTCACGCAGCATATGCGAACAAGCAGGAAGAGCTGAGTTTTTAATATTCGAGGTCACATGGTTTTTCCAGCCAATCCATGTAGACGCTGTTTTCGCACTGCCAGCGTGCTCCGCGGGCCTGTCATACCCCCCCTGCATGTTGATTGGTGGAAAAAGAGCGCCAGGGAAGGTGGGAGGAGAAACTAATTCTAAGTGCGCCATCGCCGTTATACTCGATTGAAATCGAGTATGCCGAATAGCGTAGTATTCGATCGAATACCGGCTCGATCGAACACTACTCGCTCATCTTTACTAATAAACTAATCGTCCTGTCTTCTACTAACTATTATCGAGTGCCGTGATTTGTACATAAATTCCTGGGGTTGTGACCCGTCACTGAGCAGCGAATTTGGAAGTGGAATGCCAACCAAATTTGTTTTATACTGTATGGGGGAAGCCACAAGAAGACGTTATACTCTATGGGGGCAGCCACAATAAGTCGTTATACTGTATGGGGGCCACAGGGAGATGTTATACTGTATGGTGGCCATAAGGAAACGTTATACTGTATGGGGGCAGCCACAAGGAGATGTTATACTGTATGGGAGCCACAAGGAGACATTACACTGTATGTGGGCAGCCACAAGGAGACATTATACTGCATGAGGGCAGCCACAAGGAGATGATATACTGTATGGGGGCAGCCACAAGGAGACGTTATACTGTATGGGGGCAGCCACAAGGAGACGTTATACTGTATGGGGGCAGCCACAAGGAGACACTATACTGCATGAGGAGATGTTATACTGTATGGGGGCCACAAGGAGATGTTATACTGTATGTGGGCAGCCACAAGGAGACATTATACTGCATGAGAGCGGCCACAAGGAGACGTTATACTGTATGGAGGTAGCCACAAGAAGTCGTTATACTGTATGGGGGCAGCCACAAGAAGTCGTTATACTGTATGGGGGCAGCCACAAGGAGATTTTATACTGTATGGGGGCAGCCACAAGAAGTCTTTATACCTACTGAATTTTTTATTTATTTTTTTAATTAAGGAGACGTTATACTGTATGAGGGCCACAAGGAGATATTATACTGTATGGGGGCAGCCACAAGGAGACGTTTTACTGCATGAGGGCAGCCACAAGGAGATGTTATACTGTATGGGGGCCACAAGGAGACATTACACTGTATGTGGGCAGCCACAAGGAGACATTATACTGCATGAGGGCAGCCACAAGGAGATGATATACTGTATGGAGGCAGCCACAAGGAGATGTTATACTGTATGGGGGCAGCCACAAGGAAACGTTATACTGTATGGGGGCAGCCACAAGAAGTCATTATACTGTAAGAGGGCGGCCACAAGAAGTCGTTATACTGTATGGGGGCAGCCACAAGGAGATGTTATACTGTATGGGGGCAGCCACAAGGAAACGTTGTACTGTATGGGGGCAGCCACAAGAAGTCATTATACTGTATGAGGGCGGCCACAAGAAGTTGTTATACTGTATGGAGGCCACAAGAAGTCGTTATACTGTATGAGGGAGGCCACAAGGTGACATTATACTGTATGGGGGCCACAAGGAGACATTATACTGTATTAGGGTGGCCACAAGGAGACGTTATACTGTATGAGGGCGGCCACAAGGAGACGTGATACTGTATGGGGGCAGCCCAGCACCTACAAGGAGAAATTACTGTATGGGGGAACAACAAGGTGACATACATGGGGTCACCATCATAGAGACAGACATTTTACCTTTACTGGGGGCACCGGACTGGAGCGTTGGGCCAGGGGTGGCTGATGAGGCAGGTGGCGACTCGCTGGCATGTGAATAACTTCCAAATAGGTGCGCGCCTGCTGCCTGCCAGTGATACACTGGCCAGTGGCGTGCAGCAGAGGACTAGGGAGCGCACAGCCACCCGTCCCAGGAACGTGAAGAGGTCACACGGGGAGGGGGAGGACTGGCTGGGGTTGGGGACGCACATCTTAAAGGGTTTCTGTCGCCACAATTTATCATATTAAACAGGATGACATTTCCAATATGTAAATGTCATCTGATGCTTAATATGTAATTTATTTTATTGTCACTTGCTCCGTTTTTGAGTAATATTAACTTTTATAATATGTAAATTAGCCTCCTAGAGGCGCCGTTTGCCCACCTTGAAAAACGCCTTCTTTTCTTGATTGACAAGGCCAGGCAGCTCGCTCCATCTGCTGCCGGCCCTGTCCGCGATCCAAATCCCACGCACAGCGCAGGCGAGGGATTTGGATCGCGGACAGGGCCAGCAGCAGATGGAGCGAGCTGCCTGACCCTGTCAATCAAGAAAAGAAGGCGTTTTACAAGGTGGGCAAATGGCGCCTCTAGGAGACTAATTTACATATTATAAAAGTTAATATTACTCAAAAACGGGGCAAGTGACAATAAAATAAATTACATATTAAAGGGATTATCCCATCTTGTGCCACCGCCCCCTCCTTCCCCCGCTGCGCTAATAGAAACGAATGGGAGCGCACCGCGCATGCGTGGCCCGGCTCCCATTCATTTCTATGCTGCCGCCGAAATAGCCGAGCGTGTCAAATCTGACATGTTTCACTTTATGTGGTAATAACTCTGGAACGCTTTTACTTATCTAAGCGATTCTGAGATTGTTTTCTTGTGACATATTGTACTTCTTGTTAGTGGTAAATTTGAGTCAATGGAGTTGAAATTTCAAACATTAAATTTTTTTGCAGATTTTCCATTTTAATCTATTGTCCCTGTAACACAGCAAGGGTTAACAGCCAAAGAAAGATCAATATTTATTACCCTAATTCTGTAGTTTACAGAAACACCCCATATGTGGTGGTAAACTGCTGTACGAGAACATAGCAGGGCGCAGAGTGAAAAGAATGCCATATGGTTTTTGGAGGGCAGATGTTGCTGGGATAATTTTAAGTTGCCATGTCACATTTGAAGACCCCCTGATGCACCCCTAGAGTAGAAACTCCCAAAAAGTGACCCCATTTTGTAAACTACAAGATGAGGTGACAGTTTTATTGGTACTATTTTGTGGCACATATGATTTTTGATTGCTCAGTATTACGCTTTTTGTGAGGCAAGGTAACAAAAAAAATCGCTGTTATGCAACAGTTTTTATTTTTTGTTTTTCACAGAGTTCTCCTGACAGAATAGATCATGTGTTGCTTTTATAGAGACGCGACAATAACAAATATGTGTATTTTTTATTGTTGTGTCAGTTCTACATAATAAAACATTTTTGAAAACAAAAATTATGTTTTTGTGTCTTAATTTTCTGAAAGCTACATTTCTTTTATTTTTCTGTCTATCGTCTTGTGTAGGGTCTCATTTTTTGTGGAAAGAGTTGATGTTTTTATGGGTAGCATTCTTGGGTACATATGATTTTTTTGATCACTCAATATTACACTTTATGTGGCAAAGTGACCTAAAAAATAGAGTTTTATTTTTTTTTTTATTAAATTCACCTTAGGGGTTAGATCATGTGATATTTTTATAGAGAAGGTTTTTACGGACATGGAGATACCTAATATGTCTACTTTTGTAAAATGTATTTGAGTTTTACACAATAAAAGCATTAAAAAAACAAATTTTGGCATCTCCATTTTCCGAAAGCTATATATATTTTTTTTGGGGGGAGATTATCTTATGTAGGGGCTCATTTTTTGCAGGAAGAGAGGACGGTTTGATTTGTACTATTTTGGGTTGCATATGCCTTTTTGATCACTTGTTATAACAGTTTTTGTGATGAAAGGTGACAAGAAATGGCATTTTTTGCACAGTTTTTATTTTTATTTTGTTATGGTGCTGACCTTGGGGGTTAAGTCATATAATATTTTTATAGAGCAAGTCATTACGGATGTGGAGATACCTAATATGTCTACTTTTTTTTACATTTATTTCAGTTTCACACAATAAAAGCATTTTTGAAGAAAAAGAAATCATGTTTTAGTGTCTCCATTTTTTGAAAGCCATAAATTTTTTATCTTTTGGGCGATTGTCTTAGGTAGGGTCTCATTTCTTGTGGGAAGAGATGACGGTTTGATTGGTACTAATTTGGAGTATATATGTCGTTTTGATCGCTTGGAATTACACTTTTTGTGATGTATGGTGACAAAAAAATTGAAATTTTTTTATGGTGTTCACCTGAGGGGTTAGGCCATGTGATATTTTTATAGAGCATGTTGTTGCGGACGTGGCGATACCTAATATGTCTACTTTTAAAAAATTTATATCAGTTTTACACACTAAAATCATTTTTGAAGGAAAAAAAGTCATGTTTCAGTGTATCCATTTTCTGAAAGCTATATTTTTTTATTTTTTGGACAATTGTCTTAGGTAGGGTATCATTTTTTGCTGGAAGAGTTGACGGTTTGATTGGTGCCATTTTGGGGTGTGTATGACTTTTTGATCGCTTGGAATTACACTTTTTGTGATAAAGGTGACAAAAACAATTGCATTTTTGGCACAGTTATTTTTTTTTTTTAGTGATACCTAACATGTAAATTTTTTAAAGAAGTAACTACGTAACACTGGCAAAAGTAAAGGAACAAAAATAATGGCTAGTACTATACATGGGAAGTGAGAGACAAAAGGTAATAGGTATAACACCAAATTAGTACCTGCTTACAACTTTGCATAAATCAAAAGTAAGAGCAAATATAAGAAATTTTGTAATATGTCTTATCAGAGAAGAATACTGTTTTCCTTTTATCAACTCTCCCACATCTCTTCCTAGACTAACATTCTCTCTGAATTATGTGATAAATCTGACCTGAGAGAAAAAAACAAACTTTGTGATCGCTGAAGGACTGGAAGGATCCCATTGTTGTCTCTGGAGAGAGAGGCAGAAGAGTGAGCAGCAGAGTGAGAAAGACACAACATAGGAGTGATTCAGCAGCTAATAAGAGGGTATACAAATTCGCATGGCAGGTCAATTTCCAAACAGAAAAAAATCTTCAAAGTGTACATAAGATTTGTGGAATCTCATACAATTTTCTGGTAATGTTCTATGCTGCTTTTTTCCAAATGTTTTCCTCAATGTGTTCCGTTTGGTCTTAAACAAGCCTTGAGACATGACTTGGATAATAATTAAGACAACACCACATCTGCAGACAACTGTTTTAGGGTGACTGTCCCTCATCGGTGCAGAGCAGAGAATACTGGCTTAACTGGTTGAGAAGCCTAGGTCAGTATTTGGAGGATACTATTGTATATCTCATCTCCTTATACAGAGCATCTGATCGGCATGAGGACTCTTTTAAGCCAGGCAATGCTTCTCTGGGATTCTGGGAAGCGGGTATGCAAATAAGCTCTGTGCAAACTCTGGTGCTAATGCCACCAGATGTAAGTTAACTATCCAATAAGCCAAAGGTTAACCTTTTGAACAGGCCTTTAGACATGACTTGGATAATAATTAAGACAGCACCTCATCTGCAGTCAGCTATTTTGGGGTGATTGCCCCTTATTAGAGCAGAGAATACTGGCTTAACTCTGTGAGAAGGATATTATATCTCCGTATGGAGAGCACTTTATCAGCATGAGGAGTCTTATAGGCTAGCCAATGCTCATCTGGAATTCTGAAAAGATGGTATGCAAATGAAGTATTAGTAAGTAGGGAAGAGATGACTGTTTGATTGGTACTATTTTGGAATACACATGTCGTTTTGATTGCTTGGAATTACACTTTTTGTGATGCATGGTGACAAAAAATGGCATTTTTGGTATTTTTTTTATGGTGTTCACCTGAGGGGTTAGGCCATGTGATATTTTTATAGAGCAGGTTGTTACGGACGTGGCGATACCTAATATGTCTACTTTAAAAAAAATGATATCAGTTTTACACAATAAAAGCATTTTTGAAGAAAAAAAAATCATGTTTTAGTGTATCCATTTTCTGAAAGCCATATTTTTTTTATTTATGTACACTTGTCTTAGGTAAGGTATCATTTTTTGCTGGAAGAGTTGACGGTTTGATTGGTACCATTTTGGGGTGTGTATGACTTTTTGATCGCTTGGAATTACACTTTTTGTGATAAAGGTGACAAAAAAAATTGCATTTTTGGCACAGTTTTTTTTTCTTTTATAGCGTTCACCTGAGGGCATAGATCATATGATAATTTTATAGAGCAGGTTAATATGGATGCGCTGATACCTAACATGTATACTTTTTTTTTACATTTATTTCAGTTTTACACAATACAAGCATTTTTGAAGGAAAAAAATCATGTTTTAGTGTATCCATTTTCTGAAAGCCATATTTTTTTAAATATTGTTGGCGATTATCTTAGGTAGGGTCTCATTTTTGCAGGAAGATATGATGGTTTGATTGGCACTATTTTGGGGTACATATGTCTTTTTGATCACTTGGAATTACTCTTTTTGTGATGTAAGGCGACCAAAAAATTGCATTTTTGCATTGTGTATTGCATTTTGTATTGTACTGAATTGAACTGAACTGAATTGAACTGTCAGCGTCTTACACAGTAAGACGCTGAAAGGTTGCCTAGGAGACCCAGCCTGCAGGCTCGCACCCCTAGGCTTCCGTACATGGCAGGCTCCGATGCCTGTGTAAGGCATTGGAGCTGCCATGGCAACTCCCGACCCCCTGCCAGCGCAGTGCGGGGGGCCAATGGAGTCTGCAGACCCCACACATGCCGCGGTCAGCGCTGACCGCGGCGTGTGAAGGGTTAATCCGCTGGCATCACTGCACACAGCGATACCGGGGGATGCAGCAGGGGCCTGGCTATCGGCAACAGCAGGGCCCGTGCTGCTGATTGGGCGGATGCAGCTCCTGCAGCCGCCTGATCACATCACGTACATGCACGTGAGGATGCGGCAAGAAGCCGCATTCGCTCACGTACATGTACGTGATTTTGCGGCAAGGGTTTAATATGATAAATTGTGGTGACAGAAACTCTTTAATGATGCAGAGTAGGGGGCGAGGTCTTCCGTGTGCTCCAGGCCCCCCTGTGCAGCGGGCCCCGTAGCAGTGGCGTGGTCTGCCTATATTGGCGGTACGCCACTGCTTATGGGCATTACGGGGGGAGGAGAGGTCTTTTATCTGAGGATGACAGTAAAGTGAGGAATCCAAACATTTTTCTGTGAAACTGAATGAAGGCATCATGACGGTCCTATCTCTGAATGAAGACGCTGAGGAAAGTCTACATCACAGAAGATGTCATAGGATGTAAGAGGTATGTGGTGCTGTATTCTCCTTTCCATTTCATAGAAATTTATGTAATGTTCATCCAAATATCTGTTTTTGGGGGTGGAAATAGAATTTGGCCCACACTGCAGTATCCTGGCCCCAGACTTCAGGTCACACTGTGTGTGTTCTGAATTCTGGGGCTTCACACCCATCTACTACATTTTCTGTACTCAGAGAGTTATCACTATGTTATCTGTGGTGTTACACAGGTCTGCAGGTGACAGTTGTAAAAAAGGGGCAGTTGTAAAAAAGGGGCATGGTCACAGTGGGCGCAATACCGGGCTTGCCCCGGGTGCTGGCAACCCACACTACACCACTGCCCACGAGGGCTTACAATCTACAAGATATGGGGGGAGGACACTGCTATGTAGCGCAACAGCTAACAGAAGGCACTATAATCAATTTTGTTCCACTATACATATGTACAGGGAAAAAAATTACACCATCCTGAAATAGGAATGCAACATAATTGTATCACTAAAATAAGGGATTAACTCTGAAAGTGGGTCCACTAGAATGTGATGCACACGGTGATTACACTCAACCTGTAGTCTCCATATTGTCTCCCTACAGTTTCAAAAAAACTCTCTCTGCACTCTCCCTCTCCAATATTTTTTTAGAACAGTTTTCAGCAACACTGTCCCTAGCGAATGAGTGCTTGCCATGTCTCTCCCTATGCTCAGTTCACGTGCAGCCATTTTAGGAAAAAATGATTTGTTAGCACAAAACACGAGGAAATTTGGCTTTGTTGCCAATCAAAGTTTTCCGACATGTCAGAAGAGCTCCTTGGTAGTGATTACTAGAATAACAGGTCTGCAACGCACTTCTGACATCTGCACCCTTTCACTTTCTAACGTGGAGTTCTTCCCATCTCTGGTACTGTAAAGCTAAGGAAATTAATAAGGTCGCAAGTAAGTTCATCCAAGTACATATTCTGACATGTCTCAGAGATTCTGTAAAGGGTAATTTAGTGATGTATATTTTTGAAATGGGTCATGTTTAGTTAAATGCTACAATATATACACCATTCTGTTTTTGGGGCCCTGTTTAGAGCCTCTGTCCCAGCCTCTGTCTTTTGTTAACCAAAAAATGATGGACACTTTGGCAGAGCCTGACAGATCCTGCTATAAGTCATTGTGAACCATCAAGCAATACTGGTGTCCAACATGCAACAGTTCTAGCATAGCATTTCCTTTTCCATTACAAACAGAAGCCACAATGCACATTGGGACAGAGCCCAAAACAAACTGTCAAATGTGTCCATGAATCAAATACAAGAACTTTCCCATTGAATGAGGTTCTGTCTGCCATGAGATGATTAACTAGTGTAACTCAAATGACAGAAAACACGTTGGTGTCAGTATGATTCTGATTATATGGCAGAGAACCATGACATAGAGATCATTTCTCTCCCTGACACATATAAAACAATTCTGATTTAACCATTTATCTTCCATGTACATAGGCCTTATATTTTTCAGAAAGGTTTCTTCACATTGCAAAATGCGTCTATGTTCATGATGATACATGTATAAGAGTGACATTTCTGACATCATATTAAACTCATAGTATTATACCATTAGGTGAAATTGGTACCTTAAATGTCATACAGTATGTAACTGTTCAAAGGGGTTCATATTTTTTTTTCCCAGAGGTGTAAGTTGAGGCTCCTGTGCAAATGCAAAATGTTTAAGAGGATTCCCCACCTACTATGTGTTAAAATAATGGTATCATATTAATTGCATTTGGGTCCTAGCTAGAGATGAGCGAGCACTAAAATGCTCGGGTGCTCGTTATTCGAGTCGAAATTTTCCCGATGCTCGGGTGCTCGTTTCGAATAATGAACCCCATTGAAGTCAATGGGAGACTCGAGCATTTTTGCAGGGGACCAAGGCTCTGCCTAGGGAAGGCTGGGTGAAAACCTGGAAACCTCAGAAAATGATGGAAACACCACGGAAATGGACAGGAAACAGCAGGGGCAGCATGCATGGATGCCTTTGAGGCTGCCTAATCCCACCATTACCCCAAATTCTCCTAGTAGGGCATGTGTGGTATCGATTCTTCTCAGTTTAAAATCGTATATGTCCCCTATCTTGGGACCATATATTTCATGGATTTTTCGAACACGGAAAAGGAAAAAGAGCTTGCTCTGGCCAGGGGAGTGTCTTTCCTACTGCAGCTAAGGGGATGTGTCCATGCTCTGCCTATCACAGGTCAGGATCCAAATAAAAGAGGAACCAACAAAAATCAGTATAATATCTAATACGTCCCCTATCCGGGTAAATTGTTTGGAGAGAGGGCCTGTAGGTGGGGGGCAGGCTGAGGGGAAGGAGGTTGAGCTGGAAGAGCCAGAGGAGTGCCCCCTTGGCTAGCGTGTGTGGTGGTGACAACAGCCGGATGGAGTTCGAATGACGACGCAGGACCCTAACTTAAAAATTTAGCATCAACCGGTACAGTTGTTAACTATGAGCTCGATCAAGTGTGGTATGTGTTCTATGTATACTACTCAGTTTAATACCGTATATGGCACCTATCCGGAGAAATAGTTTGGAGAGAGAGAAAGAGAGGAAAAAGACATAAATTGTTTGGAGAGAGGGCCTGTAGGTGGGGGGCAGGCTGGGGGGAAGGAGGTTGAGCTGGAAGAGCCAGAGGAGTGCCCCCTTGGCTAGCGTGTGTGGTGGTGACAACAGCCGGATGGAGTTCGAATGACGACGCAGGACCCCAACTTAAAAATTTAGCATCAACCGGTACAGTTGTTAACTATGAGCTCGATCAAGTGTGGTATGTGTTCTATGTATACTACTCAGTTTAATACCGTATATGGCACCTATCCGGAGAAATAGTTTGGAGAGAGAGAAAGAGAGGAAAAAGACATAAATTGTTTGGAGAGAGGGCCTGTAGGTGGGGGGCAGGCTGGGGGGAAGGAGGTTGAGCTGGAAGAGCCAGAGGAGTGCCCCCTTGGCTAGTGTGTGTGGTGGTGACAACAGCCGGATGGAGTTCGAATGACGACGCAGGACCCCAACTTAAAAATTTAGCATCAACCGGTACAGTTGTCAACTATGAGCTTGAACAAGTGTGGTATGTGTTCTATGTATTCTTCTCAGTTTAATACCGTATATGGCACCTATCCGCTGTAGGTGGACCTCCGGAAAAATTGTTTGGAGAGAGGGCCTGTAGGTGGACCTCTGGAAAAATTGTTTGGAGAGAGGGCCTGTATGTGGACCTCCAGAAAAATTATTTAGAGAGAGGGCCTGTAGGTGGACCTCTGGAAAAATTGTTTGGAGAGAGGGCCTGTAGGTGGACCTCTGGAAAAATTGTTTGGAGAGAGGGCCTGTAGGTGGACCTCTTGAAAAATTGTTTGGAGAGAGGGCCTGTAGGTGGGGGGCAGGCTGAGGGGAAGGAGGTTGAGCTGGAAGAGCCAGAGGAGTGCCCCCTTGGCTAGCGTGTGTGGTGGTGACAACAGCCGGATGGAGTTCGAATGACGACGCAGGACCCTAACTTAAAAATTTAGCATCAACCGGTACAGTTGTTAACTATGAGCTCGATCAAGTGTGGTATGTGTTCTATGTATACTACTCAGTTTAATACCGTATATGGCACCTATCCGGAGAAATAGTTTGGAGAGAGAGAAAGAGAGGAAAAAGACATAAATTGTTTGGAGAGAGGGCCTGTAGGTGGGGGGCAGGCTGGGGGGAAGGAGGTTGAGCTGGAAGAGCCAGAGGAGTGCCCCCTTGGCTAGCGTGTGTGGTGGTGACAACAGCCGGATGGAGTTCGAATGACGACGCAGGACCCCAACTTAAAAATTTAGCATCAACCGGTACAGTTGTTAACTATGAGCTCGATCAAGTGTGGTATGTGTTCTATGTATACTACTCAGTTTAATACCGTATATGGCACCTATCCGGAGAAATAGTTTGGAGAGAGAGAAAGAGAGGAAAAAGACATAAATTGTTTGGAGAGAGGGCCTGTAGGTGGGGGGCAGGCTGGGGGGAAGGAGGTTGAGCTGGAAGAGCCAGAGGAGTGCCCCCTTGGCTAGTGTGTGTGGTGGTGACAACAGCCGGATGGAGTTCGAATGACGACGCAGGACCCCAACTTAAAAATTTAGCATCAACCGGTACAGTTGTCAACTATGAGCTTGAACAAGTGTGGTATGTGTTCTATGTATTCTTCTCAGTTTAATACCGTATATGGCACCTATCCGCTGTAGGTGGACCTCCGGAAAAATTGTTTGGAGAGAGGGCCTGTAGGTGGACCTCTGGAAAAATTGTTTGGAGAGAGGGCCTGTATGTGGACCTCCAGAAAAATTATTTAGAGAGAGGGCCTGTAGGTGGACCTCTGGAAAAATTGTTTGGAGAGAGGGCCTGTAGGTGGACCTCTGGAAAAATTGTTTGGAGAGAGGGCCTGTAGGTGGACCTCTTGAAAAATTGTTTGGAGAGAGGGCCTGTAGGTGGACCTCTAGAAAAATTGTTTAAAGAGAGGGCCTGTAGGTGGACCTACAGAAAAATTATTTAGAAAGAGGGCCTGTAGGTGGACCTCCGGAAAAATTGTTTGGAGAGAGGGCCTGTAGGTGGACCTCTGGAAAAATTATTTAGAGAGAGGGCCTGTAGGTTGAACTCTGGTTGACCTTCTAACACGAGGGTCACGGGATAAGCAGCCTAACATGAAGTTTGCCATGTGCGCCAGAGTCCCAACACGCAACAATTCCCTCTCCTCACTGGCCTGACTCTCCATTTCCTCCTCCTCCTCCTCCTCCTCCTCCTCCAAGTCCTCCTCTTCAGCCCATACACGCTCAAGAGTTAAGAAGGACTGAGCAATGGTACCCTCTTCTGTCTCGCAGACATTCTCCTCCTCTATCTGCTCATCCTCATCCCCCTCCTCCGATACGCGCTGAGAAACAGACCGGAGGGTGCTCTGGCTATTAAGCGACGTATCTTCCTCCACCGTCTCTTGTAACAAGCGCAAAGCATCCGACTTCATGCTGAGCAGTGAGTTTTTCAACAGGCAAAGCAGTGGGATGGTGAGGCTGATAATGGCGGCATCGCCGCTGACCATCTGAGTTGACTCCTCAAAGTTGATCAACACCTGGCAGATATCAGACATCCACGTCCACTCCTCATTGTAGACTTGAGGAATCTGACTGACCTGACTACCAGTTCTGGTGGAAGTTGACATCTGGCAGTCTACAATAGCTCTGCGCTGCTGGTAAACTCTGGATAACATGTTTAATGTTGAATTCCATCTCGTGGGCACGTCGCACAATAGTCGGTGAGCGGGCAGTTGTAGGCGGCGCTGCGCTGCCCTGAGAGTGGCAGCATCTGTGGTCGACTTCCGGAAATGCGCACAGATGCGGCGCACCTTGGTGAGCAAATCAGACAGATTGGGGTATGTCTTGAGGAACCGCTGAACTATTAGATTGAACACGTGGGCCAGGCATGGCACATGTGTCAGTCTGCCGAGTTGCAGAGCCGCCACCAGGTTACGCCCGTTGTCACACACAACCATGCCTGGCTTGAGGTTCAGCGGTGCCAGCCACACATCGTTCTGCGCCATGATGCCCTGTAACAGCTCTTGGGCGGTGTGCCTTTTGTCACCTAAGCTCAGCAGTTTGAGCACCGCATGCGGGCGATTACCCACGGCACTGCTGCTGCGCCTAGAGCTACCGACTGAAGGCGCCGTGCCCACGGATGGTAATTCGGTGGAGGAGGAGGAGGAGGGGTCGGAGGAGGAGGCATAGTGCATCTGAGAGACCGTGACCGAGGTAAGCCCCGCAATCCTCGATGTGGGCAGTACATGAGCGGCCCCAGGGTCAGTCTCGGTCCCAGCCTCCACCAAGTTAACCCAATGTGCCGTCAGTGAGATATAGTGTCCCTGCCCGGCAGCACTTGTCCGTGGTTAGGTGGACCATTTCAGAAACAGCATTGGTCAGGGCATGGATGATGTTCTGTGACACGTGCTGGTATAGGGCTGGGACGGCACATCGGGAAAAAAGTGGCGGCTGGGGACCGAATACCGAGGGGCAGCCACCGCCATGAGATTGCGAAAGGCCTTGGTCTCTACCAGCCTATAGGGCAGCATCTCCAGGCTAAGCAATTTGGAGATGTGGACGTTGAGGGCTTGGGCATGTGGGTGGGTGGAACTGTATTTCCTCTTGCGCTCCAGCGTCTGCTGTAAAGACAGCTGAACGCTGCGCTGGGACACATTGGTGGACACTGTGGAGGATCGTGGAGGCGAAGGTGTGGTTTTCCGGCGGGAGGCGCTCGTGCCGGGGTCCTGGGCAGGGGGTTGACTAGCAGAGGCAGCGAGTGACGCAGGGGGTTGACTAGCAGAGGCAGCGAGTGACACAGGGGAAGGAGCAGTGGTGTGACCCGCAGGAGGTGGTGAACGGCCTTGGTTCCATTGAGTGGGGTGTTTAGCACTCATATGCCTGCGCATACTGGTGGTGGTTAGGCTAGTAGTGGTGGCACCCCTGCTGATCCTGGTGTGGCACAGGTTGCACACCACAATCCATCGGTCATCCTCACTTTCTTGAAAGAACCTCCAGACCAGGCGAACATCTAGGCCTCGCCACGGGAGCTTCACTACGTGAAACAGTTGCTGCTGATGCACCAGCTCTGGCCCTGCTTCTCCCTCTGGCCACACCACTGCCTCTTACAACCTGTTCTGGTGCAGCATTCGCCTCCGCCTCAGAAGCACTGTCTTCACTCGGCTTATCAACCCAGCTTGGGTCAGTCACCTCGTCATCCTCCGATTCCTCAGTCTGCTCCCCCTCGGACTTCCTGCCCTGACAACAACTTCACCACTGTCTGACAACCGTGTCTCCTCATCGTCCGACACCTCTTTACAAACTTCTTCCACTAACTCAACATTGTCATCATCATCATCATCACCCACAGACTGCGACAGTTGGAAAACTTGGGCATCGGGAACGAGGTCAGCAGCAACCTGAGAAGTGGTTTGTGACTCTGGGAAGGGTCCAGAAAACAGTTCCTCAGAGTATGCCGGATCGCATTTCAAATTTTCCTGGGAGGGGGCAGACTGGGGGGAAGGAGATCAGCTGTTCGCACTGTTGTGGTTTCAACAGTCCTCTACCACGTGTCCCTGTAAGTTGAGACTTGAAGCTAGGGAGTGTAGTTCTGCGGCGTTCCCCTGCTCCCTCATCAGAAGGTACTGTCTCATCCTGCCCAGGACCACGGCCTCTGCCCCCTGCAGTAATTGAATGCCCACGCCCTCGTCCTTGACCCTTAGCCCTGGGGTTCAACATTTTCTGTATATAAGTGTATTATATAAAAAAAATAAAATAAATGGGCCTGGTGTACTGAAACCCACAAACTTGTTCAGTCTGAACAAGTAAATATATAGGTGGATAAGATAGATGAAAATTACGTATGTTATTACGTACCGTGCAGTATGGAGCAATTACACGGAAACTATTAGATTAGGCAGACTTGGTCTGCTTAGTTGCAACCCAAACAAATGTCGCACAAAGATTTTTTTAATCTAGCTGTATAAGTGAGAGCAAAAGACCTTGTTTAATTAAGTAACGTACAGAATGTGTCACCTGGACAGAAAATACGGATTGTAGTCAGTGGACAGCTGAACTGTGACACACAGAATGGATCCACGCAGCTGTGTGAAATGGATTTGTATCACTGAGCTAAAACAACAAAAATACTATTTTTTTATATTTTTTTTTTATTTTTTTTTTATTTTTTTTTAACGTGACGTGCAGAAACTATCAGAGACCTAACTCAGCCCCTGCTGACGGTGGCTATTTTGACTGCAACCCAGACAAATGTCACACAGAGATTTTTGTGATCTAGCTGTATAAGTGAGAGCAAAAGACCTTGTTTAATTAAGTAACGTACAGAATGTGTCACCTGGACAGAAAATACGGATTGTAGTGAGTGGACATCTGAACTGTGACACACAGAATGGTTCCACGCAGCTGTGTGAAATGGATTTGTATCACTGAGCTAAAACAACAAAAAAACTATTTTTTTATATATTTTTGTTTTTATATATTTTTTTTTAGTTTTTTTTTTTTTTTTAACGTGATGTGCAGAAAGTATCAGAGAGCTAACTCAGCCCCTGCTGACGGTGGCTATTTTGACTGCAACCCAGACAAATATCGCACAGAGATTTTTGTGATCTAGCTGTATAAGTGAGAGCAAAAGACCTGGTTTAATTAAGTGACGTACAGAATGTGTCACCTGGACAGAAAATACGGATTGTAGTGAGTGGACAGCTGAACTGTGACACACAGAATGGTTCCACACTGCTGTATGAAATGGATTTGTATCACTGAGATATAACAATAAAAAAAAGGGTTATATATGGCGATAGCTGCACTACTAGTGCCAGCCAGCCAAGACAGGAGACAAAAAAAAATTTCTTGTAGCCCTTAGAAGGGCTGATGGGTTCTTGTGAGATCACTCCTGCCTAACAAAGAACTAAATGCAGGCCCTAACACTCTCCCTGAAACGCAGCAGCTCTATCCCTAACGACATCCAGACAGCATCTGAGCCGAGCACCGCAGGCAGTCACTAGTATATTCCAGGGTCACCTGATCAGGCCAGCCAACCCCTGCTATCGACATGTAAGGCTAGTTTCACACTAGCGTTTATATATTCCGGTATTGAGCTCCGTCATAGGGGCTCAATACCGGAATAAACCGCTTCAGTTTTGTCCCCATTCATTGTCAATGGGGACAAAACTGAACTGAAGACAACGGAATGCTCCTGAAAGCATTCCGTTCAGTCTTCAGACCGGAGAGCAAACCGCAACATGTTGCGGTTTGCTCTCCGTACTAGTTATCCGCACCTAAACGGATCCGGAATGACCCCCAATGCAAGTCAATGGGGACGGATCCGTTTGGTGTGGACACACTTGTAAACGGATCCGTCCTCCATTGACTTTCAATAGAGGTTATTCCGGATCCGTTTAAAAGCTAATACAACCGGATCCGGAATTACGGATCCACAAGGTTGTATTACTCAGTACGGATCCGGCGGGTCCCTTCACCCGCCGGATCCGTACTAACGCTAGTGTGAAAGTAGCCTAAGGGCCCCACGTGATGCTGGGTGTACCGCAGAGTCTGCTGGCTTGTGATTGGCTGAGTTTATAGGCGCCAAAAATGCGCAATGCGGAAGTTGCCATTTCCTCGAGCATGGCGAGATACTCGTCCGAGCAGCGAGCACTTACGAGTACCGTAATACTCGAACGAGAACCAAGCTCGGACGAGTATGCTCGCTCATCTCTAGTCCTAAGGCACAGGCTTAGGTGTGAATACTATCTCTTCCTATCCCCTATAGCAACACTCATGCTCTGTTCTCCTTTATATGGAATTATAGTTCTAGTAAAGTAGATAGGATGGGATACATGCAGTCATATATAAGGATGCAATTATATACTTTGTGATTTTTTTTCTATTATCTGCTTATTCATGTTCCTCAGCCATGTTTAAAAACTGCATGGGGGTAAGTAAGCTTTAAAAGCCCTTGTGCTTTTACTGAAAAGCAAAGTTGTTTTATTTCCAAAGTTAATTTTCCAGTGTCTATTTGATGTTCTCTTGCTGCTTCCCTTTCAACTATCCCAACTAATAAATGACTGCCGAGGATCAAAGGCGTGAAATCTTTTTAAAGATGAGAGTTCCAGAAAACATTTATATCATTTGTACAAACCCAAAATATGTTACAATATTTACATGTTTTGTCTAAATAATGATATAATAAACCAGTATGGATAAACACTAAGTTTGAGTCATTGTGTCTCATGAATTCATCACTGTATCCAGAAAATGCTAAAATCAGCTACTTGGCTAAGTGTGAAGGTTTTTAGTATTGTACAATATAAATAATATTTCTTTCCATTAACAACTCTCCATGTTGTTTCTTTTTATAAACTAATGCTTCTTTAAGAGCTACCAACTGTACATTTTGCTTGTTCTACTAGTCACCCAATAGTTCTACAACACACAGGATGATATAGAGGTGTTTGCCATGGTGGTATGATATGTAGCAAAGCGTACATAGAGAAGTAAGGGCCCAATAGCAAGGATAAAACTAGGCCCCCCACACAGGACAGAAGGGTTTCTGCCTAAATCCTTGGGCCATTTTTCCACTGCCTCATTTGCTAAAAGTTGTTCCTTTAGAGGGTGGAGTCCTGACCAAGTTTTCACCCCCAGTTGAAGAGGAGATAATCCCAACTAAGACTGGGCCCCCTCATGCCCTGGGCCCCATAGCAGTCGCATGGTCTGCCGCTATGGTAGTTACGCCACGGCATCTTACAGTAGTAGCAAAATGCTACATAACAAGTCTGCAGTAAGAATTAAACTGCAGTGTGGATTTTAAATCAGCAGCATGTCAGTTGGTGCTGTACATTTCCAATGGAAATTTTACCCTTTGCAATGTGTAGGGTACTAGCCATGATGAATCCACAGCACAAATCCCCTAGAAGAAACTTCACTCAGATAAATTTACAGCAGAATTTCTGCTGTAGGAAATCTAGCCCATTGGGTAGTACCTGTAAAGGGGTTGTCATCCTGAGGATTGGTCATCACTATATGATTGTTGGGGATCAGTTACCTAAAACCACTGCCAATCAACTGTTCTGTAGTATCTTCAGTGTTGGCTTTTGGCACCGAAACTAGTTGTTTAGTTACACCACTGAAACTACTGAGGAACAGCTATTTGGTGGGGCTGTGGTGTGTTGGACCCCCACCAATCAGATATTAATGGCCTATCCTGAGGTTAGGCAATAATTTGTAAAGAGTGGCACAATCACTTTAAGAAGTAACTACGTATCACTGGCAAAAGTAAAGGAACAAAAATAATGGCTAGTACTATACATAGGAAGTGAGAGACAAAAGGTTATAGATATAACACCAAATTAGTACCTGCTTACAACTTTGCATAAATCAAAAGTAAGAGCAAATATAAGAAATTTTATAATATGTCTTATCAGAGAAGAATACTGTTTTCCTTTTATCAACTCTCCCACATCTCTTCCTAGACTAACATTCTCTCTGAATTATGTGATAAATCTGACCTGAGAGAAAAAGACAAACTTCGTGTTCGCTGAAGGACTGGAAGGATCCCATTGTTGTCTCTGGAGAGAGAGGCAGAAGAGTGAGCAGCAGAGTGAGAAAGACACAACATAGGAGTGATTCAGAAGCTAATAAGAGGGTATACAAATTTGCACGGCAGGTCAATTTCCAAACAGAAAAAAAATCTTCAAAGTGTACATAAGATTTGTGGAATCTCATACAATTTTCTGGTAATGTTCTATGCTGCTTTTTTTCACATGTTTTCCTCAATGTGTTCCGTTTGGTCTTAAACAGGCCTTGAGACATGACTTGGATAATAATTAAGACAACACCACATCTGCAGACAGCTGTTTCAGGGTGACTGTCCCTCATCGGTGCAGAGCAGAGAATACTGGCTTAACTGGTTGAGAAGCCTAGGTCAGTATTTGGAGGATACTATTGTATATATCATCTCCTTATGTAGATCATCTGATTGGCATGAGGACTCTTTTAAGCCAGGCAATGCTCCTCTGGGATTCTGGGAAGCGGGTATGCAAATAAGCTCTGTGCAAACTTGGGTGCTAATGCCACCAGATGTAAGTTAACTATCCAATAAGCCAAAGGTTAACCTTTTGAACAGGCCTTGAGACATGACTTGGATAATAATTAAGACAGCACCTCATCTACAGACAGCTGTTTTGGGGTGATTGCCCCTTATCAGAGCAGAGAGTACTGGCTTAAATCTGTGAGAAGGATATTATATCTCCGTATGGAGAGCACCTTATCAGCATGAGGAGTCTTATAGACTAGCCAATGCTCATCTGGAATTCTGGAAAGAAGGTATGCAAATGAAGTATTAGTAAGTAGTGCCTCTAATTTAACAAGATGTACGGTAGCTTATTATCCAAATCATGTCTCATGGCCTGTTTAAAAGGTTATATCAATTGATGCAATATTTTTCCCTTCCTTTTTTATTTCTTCATCTCTAGCTTGTCAAAAATAAAGCCCCATCTCTTAACACATAATGCAACTGTGCTTGAGAAAATCCTTATTCTAATCTAAGCAGCATTAGTTATTTCACTGGCAAATTCATAATGCATGATCTGAACCAGTTAAATATTTTTGGAACTTTTTAATGATGAGAAGTGATTATTATTAGCGTATATAGTGCAATTTAACACATAGAAACCTGAATCTGCTGAGTGAAGTCATCAAGAACTTTTGGAATTGAGCTATTTTGAATATACAGTATGACACAATAGGTGCAGTGATCTTAAAATTAAAAGGAAGTTTGTATTTTAAATAGGAAACAAAAACAAGTGCCTTTTCAAGATGTAATTAAAAAATAATAGGTTTCTCAGTGGAGATTTCACTTTTTATTTTTTTTCCCCGTCACAGCAATATATTTTTTTTCTGTTGTGTAAGCTTTGTTGGCTTGATGTGTCCAGGTGGTGGTTTTCTTAAATAACCAACTGGCATCACCTGCCAATAGAAAATCCTTCCTTCTTCCTCTGACACCTTGACTTCAATTTTCACATGCTCCTCAAAGAATGAAGGATTTATTAACTGAGATTCCTTTTTTTCTAGGTTGCTCATGTTCAGTTTTGGCATGTTAAATCTCAAAAGGGAAAAAAATGAATTTATTTGACAAATCTCTTATCCACTTCAAAATCAGCTTCAGACTGTTAGTTGGGCACTAAAAGTATACAAACATTTATTTACAACAGGTATACTTGCTGGGTTTGGTTTTATAACGCTTGAGTCTTCTAAGGCCCCATTCAAACGACCATATTGAATGGGGCCGTATCTATCCGCAAAATTGTGGAATAGATGCAGCCCTATTCAACTCTATGGGGCCGGGAGCCGCAGCACGGAGCTAGCTCCGTGCCGTGGCTCATTTGAAGCATGTCCTATACTTGTCCGTAAGTATAGGCATTTTCAATAGGGCCACCCGGCATGTGTTCCGAGCGCTGCGGAACACACGCCGGGCGGCCCCCGTATATTGCGGGTCCGCAATAATGCGGACCCACAAATATACGTTCGTGTGAATGGACCCTTAGCAGAATGCAGATCATCTGTAAATTGTTCTCATTCCATGACTGATTGATAATCTAAGAATTATGTAAAAGCTAAAGTTAAAGATTAAAACTGCCACCAGTTCTGTAAAGCTACTTTCCCACCTGTGCTTTCCCTTTCTACTATTGAGATTTGTCATTAGATCTCAAAAACGGAGAAAGACGCTTCCGTTTTTTCCCCCATTCAATGTCAAAAGGGACAAAACTGAACTGAATGGAACAGAATGCACCAGAATGCATTCCATTCCGTTTTATTGCGTTCCCATGACGCATACAAAAGCACTACAAGCAGCTTTTTTGAGTGCGTCATGGGATACTAATCAAGACAGATCCGTCATGAAACACAATGTAACTCAACAGTGACGGATCAGTTTTTTCTGAAACTAAAAAAAAACAGATCAACTGTCCATTGATTTACAATGGATTTTGTGATGGATATGTCTTGGTCATTTGCAAAATGGGATACTAATCAAGACAGATCCGTCATGAAACACAATGTAACTCAACAGTGACGGATCCGTTTTATCTGAAACGAAAAAAAAACAGATCCGCTGTTCATTGATTTACAATGGATTTTGTGATGGATATGTCTTGTTCATTGGGATATAATATAACCAAATCCATTCTGAATGGATGCACACAATTGAATTAAATACCGGATACGTTTTTTCTGAACCCATGACGGATCCAGAAGTGAAAGTAGCCTAACCTTACTTGAGAAATACTGTACTGAAAGAGGTGATAAAGCAGATTTAATGTGCAATGCCCCAAATTACAGAACAGAAGTGTGGTATTTTAAAAACTTTTAAATTTTAATAATATAAAAAACTAAAAAATGAAAAAAAAAAAAAAAACATTTTTAACCGTTTAGTAGAGATGAGCGAGCAGTGAAATATTCGAAAGTTCGAAATTCGATTCGAATAGACCGCGATATTCGACTATTCGACCGAATATCGAATCCCATTAAAGTCTATGGGAAAAAAAAAGCTCGCCACTTGGAAATCTCAATTCGACCACTTGGAGGTCACCAAGTCCACCCTGAAACCTCAGAAAAGGATGCCAACACTGCTGGAATGCAACTGGGACAGAAGGGGAAGCATGTCTGGGTGCATATAACGCGCCCAAGTCGCACTATTACGCCACTATCACAGCCTCTCAACAATACACTCCAAAGACAATATAACCTCTCTGTAAAGTGAGACCATACAAGGAAACCTTCTTTCCTCTACATTGCCATGGACCCCAAGCCAAACTAGACAAAAAAGAAGATAAAATTCTGCACCCCTTAAAATCACGTTGCCTATGACAACCACAGATGGCATAGGCAAGGGGGAAAGCAATCAAGCCATCACTATTTTTCCCTCTGTGCCATCCCTGCCTTGCCCAGGCACATGTCCCAAAACATCATCCACGCCCGAGTAACACGGTTACTGCAAAAGGCCATTTGACCACCAACACTTTGGTTTGAGGCCAGGGAAGCTACATCTCCCTGACAGCACACTGGGTGAATGTTGTGGAGGCGGGGACGGGCAAACCTGCTACCCCCACCCAAGTTTTGGGCCTTGGTTCTGTCTGGATTTCCGCAACCCTTACAGACAGCTTGGCAAACCCCTCCTACTCCTTCTAGATTTGTTAAATCTGTCCACCACCCAGTCAAGTCCACAAAGTCCAGTCTCGTCGATAGCCTGCAGAAACTGCAGGGACCTCACTCTGACCCTCCTTCCTCCCACCCTGCCCAATGTTATCAACCCAGTGTTCCCACCCATGCAAGAATCGCAGGAGCTATCTGAGGATTTTGTTTGTTCTGATGCCCAAACACTGGAGCAAGCTCCATCTCTAGCTGATGGTGGTGTGGAACGGGCACTAAAGTGTAAAATGATTAGGGACGATGATGAGACACAGTTGCCAGCAAGGGAGGCTGTTGGAGCAAAGTGAGGCAGTGTAAGAGGAGGTGGTTGAGTATGACGAAGTCAGTGACCCGACCTGGCTCAGTATCATGTCTAGCAGGTAAAGCAGTGGGGATGTTGAGGGATGCGTAGGACCGCAAAAGGCAGGAAGAGGCCGTGGGCTAGCCAGAGGCTCATGGAGAAGGCAGGCTAGAGCCCGCAGGGCCGCATCTCTTCCCTACAACAGGCCCCCACACAAAGCTCTCCCATCGAGGGCTCTTAGGTCCTTGTTGTGAAAATATTTTAATGAGTGCGCAAAGTTAGCTTGAGGTGAGCCCTCGAAAAAATTATATGGAGGCCCAAGAGGTGAGCCCTCGAAAAAATTAAGTGGAGGCCAAAGAGGTGAGACCTCTTAAAAATTGTATTAAGGCCCAAGAGGTGAGCCATAATAAAAATTGTTTGTAGGCCCAAGAGGTGAGACCTCTTAAAAATTGTTTGTAGGCCCAAGAGGTGAGACCTCTTAACAATTGTATTAAGGCCCAAGAGGTGAACCATAATAAAAATTGTTTGTAGGCCCAAGAGGTGAGACCTCTTAACAATTGTATTAAGGCCCAAGAGGTGAGCCATAATAAAAATTGTTTGTAGGCCCAAGAGGTGAGACCTCTTAACAATTGTATTAAGGCCCAAGAGGTGAACCATAATAAAAATTGTTTGTAGGCCCAAGAGGTGAGACCTCTTAACAATTGTATTAAGGCCCAAGAGGTGAGCCATAATAAAAATTGTTTGTAGGCCCAAGAGGTGAGACCTCTTAAAAATTATGTGGAGGCCAAAGAGGTGAGACCTCTTAAAAATTGTTTGTAGGCCCAAGAGGTGAGACCTCTAACAATTGTATTAAGGCCCAAGAGGTGAGCCATAATAAAAATTGTTTGTAGGCCCAAGAGGTGAGACCTCTGAAAAATTGTTTGTAGGCCCAAGAGGTGAGACCTCTTAAAAAGTTATGTGGAGGCCAAAGAGGTGAGACCTCTTAAAAATTGTTTTGTAGGCCCAAGAGGTGAGACCTCTTAAAATTGTTTGTAGGCCAAGAGGTGAGCCATGAGAAAAACTGTTTGTAGGCCCAAGAGGTGAGACCTCTGAAAAATTGTTTGTAGGCCCAAGAGGTGAGACCTCTTAAAAATTATGTGGAGGCCAAAGAGGTGAGACCTCTTAAAAATTGTTTGTAGGCCCAAGAGGTGAGACCTCTTAAAAATTGTTTGTAGGCCCAAGAGGTGAGCCATGAGAAAAATTGTTTGTAGGCCCAAGAGGTGAGACCTCTTAAAAATTATGTGGAGGCCCAAGAGGTGAGACCTCTTAAAAATTGTTTGTAGGCCCAAGAGGTGAGACCTCTTAAAAATTGTTTGTAGGCCCAAGAGGTGAGCCATAAATATTTTTTTTTACGGAGCAATTCTACGGCGGTTAAGGAGGAGGTGGAGGAGGAAATGGCACTTCATACAGATGGCACTTCACTTTTGGCTGCTTTCCACTGTTGGAGAAGCAAAGTCCGGGTCAATCCACTTGCTGTCATTTTGATTAGCGTCAGCCTGTCGGCACTGTCGGTTGACAGGCGGCTGCGCTTATCGGTTATAATGCCCCCGGCTGCGCTGAACACCCTTTCTGATAGCACGCTGGCGGCAGGGCAGGCAAGCACCTCCAAGGCGTACAGGGACAGTTCCAGCCACGTGTCCAACTTGGAGACCCAGTAAGTGTAGGACGCCGAGGGATCGGGGAGGACAGGGGTACAGTCTGCCAGGTACTCCCGCAACATCCGCCGATACTTGTCCCTCCTGCTGATAGTGGGCCCCGCAGTGATGGAAGTTGCACAAGGGGGTGCCATGAACGTGTCCCACACCTTGGAGAGTGTTCCCCTGGTGGCTGTGGGC
>ONZH01006876.1:0-40231 GCA_900303285.1 Rhinella marina | reverse complement strand
GTCACTAGCTGCAGGGTTCTTTAGGGTGAATTGATTATTAGGTTCCTGTGTATGAACTCTCCTACAACTAAGGCTTGTTCATACTGGTAGTCAGTCAGGGCCTAGTTTCAGGGTTCCCTGCAGGAGGTGACCGTTTCCCTGGTTTTGGTCTTTTCTCTTTTCTCGTACGCTCGGTGTGGCTATTCCCTTCACACCAGAGCGTGACATTATAAACCGCTGACAAAAATGAATGTAATTTTTGTACTGACATGGATGCTATTACTGTGCTAACTGAACAGTTGCAGGGACTCAGCTTGGAGGTGGCTGACATCCGCAACCAGATCCAGAGGTCACAGGCTGGTGGTTCTGGGGGTGCTGAGTGTCAGGCCTGTTTGGAGCCTAAGGTCCCCCTCCCAGATAGATTTTCTGGGTGACGTGATAACTTTGTTCTATTCAGGGAGGTGTGCAAATTGTATTTTAGACTGCGTCCACATTCTTCTGGTAATGAGGAGCAGAAAGTTGGTGTGGTCATCTCGCTGCTTAAAGGAGATGCGCAGTCATGGGCCTTTTCCCTGCCGACCGGTTCGCAGTCTCTCCGGTCGGTAGATGAATTTTTTAAGGCTTTGGGGATTATCTATGATGACCCGGATCGTAAGGGTTCGTCAGGGTAAGCGCTCTGTTGAGATCTATTGCTCTGAGTTCCAGAGGTGGGCGACCAATACTGAATGGAATGATCCTGCTCTACGTAGCCAATTCTGTCAGGGGTTATCTGAAGGGCTGAAGGACGCTTTGGCCTTTCATGAAACCCCTGTGTCTTTGGAAGCTGCTATGTCTCTTGCTGTACGCATGGATAGGCGCCTGAGAGAGCGATCTAGGGGCCCCCGCTCTCAGGACGTACTATCACATAGTGTACTATCTTCCTATGACACTTTGGGTGAATATTCCCCTAGCTTGATGTCAGGGGACGAACCTATGCAATTAGGGGGAGCCACTCCTGTTTCCACTCGTAAGAATTTTGGTAATAAAAAGGGTGTGTGTTTTTTCTGTGGTCAGAAAGGACACTTTATCAATGTATATCCATGCTTTCAATCTCTTAAAGAGAGAAAAGAAAAGGGGGCGTTGAATTCTCATCTCACTCTTGGTGGGGTGCGTAGGGAGACTGAAAATGTGCATTTGTCTTCATCCTGTAGTACCCGTTTTCTCCTGACTGCCGAGGTGGCGCTAGAGTCAAAGGTTGTGAAAATTGAGGTGTTTATTGACAGCGGGGCAGGGATGAACTTGATTGATGCTCAGTTTCTCCGTTTGCATGGATGGTCGCCGAGTTCTTTGGATAAGAGGATTTCTGTGTTTGCCATTGATTCTGCACCTCTATCTCAGAAGTGTTTGTCTCAGATGGTGCATGATATCAAATTAAGAGTGGGTGAATTTCATCAGGAGCTTATTTCATGCTTTGTGTTGGAAGGTCTTCCTGCTCCTGTGGTTCTGTGGTTTACCGTGGTTAAGCAAACATAATCCGTCCATTGACTGGCATACTAGACAAATTCTGGATTGGGGCGATTATTGTGTTGACAATTGCCTTAATACATCTTTTTCTGCTTTAACCACTAAGACTCTTCCTTCTTTTACATCGGATTTCTCTGATGTATTTTCTGAAGGTGGATGTCAGGATTTACCCCCTCACCGGGAATACGATTGTCCTATCAATCTTATCCCTGGAGCAAAATTGCCCAAATCTAGGCTGTATAACCTTTCTGGACCTGAGAGAACGGCCATGAAGGAATATATTGCTGAGAGTTTGGCTAAAGGACATATTAGGCCTTCCAAATCTTCTGTGGCAGCAGGGTTCTTTTTTGTTAAGAAAAAGGACGGAACCCTTAGGCCATGTCTGGATTTCCGTGAACTCAATAGGATTACTGTCCGTGATCCGTACCCCCTTCCTTTGATTCCTGACTTGTTTAACCAGATTGTGGATGCCAAGGTGTTCTCCAAGTTGGACTTAAGGGGGACATATAATCTGGTCAGGATCAAGGAAGGGGATGAATGGAAGACGGCCTTTAACACTCCTGAGGGCCACTTTGAGAACCTGGTCATGCCTTTTGGGTTGACCAATGCTCCTGCTGTCTTCCAGCATTTTGTTAATGACATTTTTCATCATCTTGTGGGGAGGTTTGTAGTTGTGTATTTGGATGACATACTAATCTATTCTCCAGATATTGTGACACATCAGGATCACGTGAGGCAGGTGTTGCAAATCTTAAGAGATAACAAGTTGTATGCAAAATTAGAGAAATGTGTTTTTGCTGTACATGAGTTGCAATTCTTAGGATACTTGCTTTTATCTTCAGGCTTTCGTATGGATCCAGAGAAAGTCTGTGCTGTTCTGAACTGGGACCGACCTGAAAATCTGAAGGCGCTTATGCGATTTTTGGGGTTCACCAACTATTACCAAAAATTTATTAAGAACTATTCGACAATAGTTAAACCCTTAACTGACATGACTAAGAAAGGGACGGATGTCTCAGTGTGGTCTGATGCAGCGTTGCAAGCCTTCTCCGCTGTGAAGGAGTGCTTTTCTTCTGCCCCTATATTGGTGCAGCAAGATGTGTCACAACCTTTCATTCTGGAGGTTGACGCATCCGAGGTGGGGGTAGGAGCAGTTTTATCACAGGGCCTGTCACCTGGTAAATGGCGCCCAGGTGCTTTTTTAAACTCTCTGCGGTGGAGAGAAATTATGATGTGGGTAACAGAGAGTTACTGGCGATTAAGTTGGCTTTTGAGGAATGGCGTCATTGGTTGGAAGGGGCGATTCAACCAATCACGGTATTCACTGATCACAAAAATCTGGAGTCGGCTAAACGACTTAATCCGAGGCAGGCCAGATGGTCTTTGTTCTTCACCAGATTCAATTTCATTATCACATATCGTCCTGGGGTTAAGAATGTGAAGGCGGATGCCTTGTCACGTAGTTTTCCCGGAGGTGGTGATTTTGAAGATCCGAGCTCTATACTGTCTGAAGGAGTGGTGATATCCGCTCTTTACCCTGATCTTGAGGCTAAAGTGTTTGAGGCCCAGGGAGATGCGCCGGAGTCTTGCCCTCCTGGGAAGTTGTTTGTTCCTTCTGATTTGCGTCATAAGGTGTTTGAGGAGCATCATTCTTCGGTGCTTGCGGGACACCCTGGGAGTAAATCCACTGTCAACCTCATCTCTTGTAGATTCTGGTGGCCAGGGCTGCGTAAGTGTGTTGAGGACTATGTGTCAGCCTGTAGTGTCTGTGCACGCGCTAAGGTGACACATACTCGACCTTCTGGACCCCTACTTCCATTACCCATCCCGTCCAGACCATGGACTCACCTATACATGGACTTCATCACTGATCTGCCTGAGTCGTCTGGTAAGACAGCTATTCTGGTGGTTGTAGATCGTTTTAGTAAAATGGCGCACTTTATTGCATTACCCTGTCTCCCCAATGCTAAAACTCTTGCACATGTGTTTGTTGACAACATTGTGAAACTTCATGGCATTCCCATTGACGTGGTCTCTGATCGTGGGACTCAGTTTGTGTCCAGATTCTGGAGGGCGTTCTGTACTCGGCTCGGGGTACAACTGTCTTTTTCCTCTGCCTTTCATCCCCAGACAAATGGACAAACTGAGCGTACTAATCAGAGTCTGGAGACTTACTTGAGATGTTTTGTCTCTGAGAACCAGGAGGAGTGGTCCTCGTTTTTGTCTCTGGCTGAGTTTGCCATAAATAATTGCAGACAGAACTCCACTGGTAAGTCACCATTTTTTGGTGCATATGGCTTTCACCCGCAGTTTGGCACATTTTCTGGTTCTGATACTTCTGGTATTCCCGAGGAAGAACGTTTTTCGTCATCATTTTCTTCTATATGGCGAAAAATTCAAAATAACTTGATAAATATGGGTAACAAGTACAAACGTGTGGCTGACAGGAAACGTATGAATGGTCCGGACCTAAGTGTGGGTGATTCTGTGTGGCTGTCTACTAGGAACATTAAGTTGAAAGTTCCTTCTTGGAAGTTGGGTCCAAGATTTATTGGCCCATATAAGATCACGGCCATTATTAATCCTGTAGCATTTCGTCTTGAACTTCCTCAGGCCCTGAAAATCCATAATGTGTTTCACAGATCTTTGTTGAAGAGATATGTTGAACCTCTGGAGCCATCTCCCTTGCCACCCGCGCCTGTCTTGGTGGATGGTAATTTGGAATTCCAGATTGTCAAGATCATTGATTCTCGAGTTCTCCGTGGGACTCTTAAATATCTTGTTCATTGGAAGGGTTATGGTCCTGAGGAGAGGTCATGGGTACCAGCATCTGAGGTGAATGCCAGTCGTTTGGTGAAAGCCTTTCACAGGTGTCATCCTGATAAAGTTGGTCCTCGGTGCCTGGAGGTCACCCGTAAAAGGGGGGGGGTAATGTCACGAGTGGGCTTGCGTCTGGTATCAGACGTTCTGCGCGGCTTTCAAAAGTGACATAATTTGACATGTTTTCCCCTTGGTTTGGTTTCTGGTAACCACACCCCTTCCCCTCAGCTGTTGTAGGTGTGGTAATTTTCTCTCCTCTATTTATTCCTTCATTTCCCAGTATTCACTGCGGTTTATACTTTCTGCCTACTTTGTAGTGTGTGGTGTGGATCTCGGCTGAGATCCGGTTGCTGCGATATCTGCTTTAAGATAAGTGACATTTTCCCTTTTGTGGTTTTCCTTCTGGAGTCTCCTGTTCGTCCTTACTCTTGGAGGAACGGGTTGACTCTTTCCTGTGTCACTAGCTGCAGGGTTCTTTAGGGTGAATTGATTATTAGGTTCCTGTGTATGAACTCTCCTACAACTAAGGCTTGTTCATACTTGTAGTCAGTCAGGGCCTAGTTTCAGGGTTCCCTGCAGGAGGTGACCGTTTCCCTGGTTTTGGTCTTTTCCCTTCCCTCGTACGCTCGGTGTGGCTATTCCCTTCACACCAGGGCGTGACATTAGGTTTGTGTTTAGAGATGAGCGAATCGAATCGGACGAAGTGGAATTCGATTCGAATTTCAGGAATTGTTCGTTTCGCATCGATTTTTAATTTCCTGACAATTCGTGGTGACGAATCGTTTTTTTTTCACTAAAATGGCGGCTGCACATGTTTGGACATGGAGAAAGGAACATGAGGGAGGAAGGGATCACCCACAATGCCATGCATGCAGCCAATCAGCAGCCAGTCAGCCCTGTGATGTCACAGCCCTATAAATACTGTCAGCCATTTTAGATTCTGTCATTCTACAGTCAACGTAGTGCAGGGAGAGACGTTTGCAGGCGCTAGAGAAACTGATAGAAAACCTTATCAAAAGTACACATTGCTGAATAGAAGTGTAGGGAAAGGATAGGAACTGGAGTATTGAAGCAGAACAGGCTTCTATTGGGGTGTTTAGAGACAGTGTGAGATCTGGAAAGAAGTGCAACCACAGAGTAATAGGAAAAATTGTATTACACCTTGGTTTCAGTGACTGGGATTCAAAATTGCCATGCTACAGCTGCTCATGTCAGGTTCATGCTCATGGTGCCTCTGTAATTCTGGTTATTGGGGTTATTGTGCTCTGTAGTTACATTTAGTACAGCACTTTTTTGCGGTTTTAGTGTTGGGGCTTATTAGCTGTTGTGAAGTAGGAAAATGGATACACTTTGTAGCGTGTTTTATTGTTAAAAAAAAGTTTTAGTAGTCGTACAGCGCCCAAGTTCTATATAGTAAAGTGTTCTAGCAGCTATTAGTGTTGCTAAAAACGTATTATTCGCTTGGTGCTGAAGTGGGAGAATTACAGCCCATTGTAGCATGTATAATTCTCAAAAAAAAAGGAGTTTTAGTAGGCGTACAGCGCCAAAGTTATATATAGTAAAGTGTTCTAGCAGCTATTAGTGTTGAAAAAAAACATATTATTTGCTCGGTGCTGAAGTGGGACAATTACAGCCCTTTGTAGCGTGTATTATTCTCAAGAAAAAAGTTTTAGTTGGTGTACAGTGTCAAAATTCTATATTTTAAAAGCTTCTCACATATATTACTGTGGCCAAAATAAAACGTATTATTCGTTGTTCTAGCAGCTATTAGTGTTGAAAAAAAAAACATATCATTTGCTCGGTGCTGAAGTGGGACAATTACAGCCCTTTGTATCGTGTATTATTCTCAAGAAAAAGAGTTTTAGTTGGTGTACAGCGCCAAAGTTGCCCAAAAACTGTTGCCCAAAAAACATATTATTCGCTCGGTGCTGAAGTGGGACAGTTACAGCTCTTTGTAGCGTGTAGTAGTGGGAAAAAGTTTTAGTTGTCCTACAGCGTCAAAATTCTATATTTTAAAGGCTTCTTGCATATATTACTGTGGCAAAAAAAACGTATTATTCACTCGGTGCTGAAGTGGGACAATTACAGCCATTTGTAGCGTATAGTAGTGGAAAAAAGTTTTAGTTGGCCTACAGCGTCAAAGTTAAACTTTGTCAAACCGTCTGTCGGTTATTAGTGGTGGCAAAAGACTTATTAGCCATTGTTTGGTGAAGTGGGAAAATTACAGCCCTTTGTAGCGTGTTTTAATTTCCTTTTTATTTATTTATTTGATCAAACAGCATGTCAGGCAGAGAAGTGACAGGCCCTGCACAGGGGAGTGGCAGAGGCCTAAATGTTTCGGGGGCAGGCACAGGTCTTAGCAGAGTAAGGGGGCGTGGCAGCAGGGGTCACAATGAGAGGCCAGAGCTCCCGGAGTCATCTAGCGGTCGGGACTTGACCAGCGGTTCCTGAATGGTTGACTCAGTCTTCGACTTCGTCCCAAATGACATCAGAGACCCCAGTCAAGAATCGGTGGGTTCGTCAGACACAACCCTTAGTTGGCATGGCCTGGGAGCAGGCCCTGTGCGCTCACCTGTCCTCAACCTGCCTCTGTCCTTTTCTGTTCCCTCAGCCAGAGAAGTAATGTATGCTGTGGGCTCAGCTCCACTTTATAACGAGGACGAGCTACTGGAGGACAGTCAGCAGCTACTGGAGGACAGTCAGCAACTACTGGGCAGCCAAGATGTGGAGGAGACATCTGCAGCTTCCTCAATTAGGCAGGCAAGTAATGATGAAGAGAGTGGCGTGGGAGCTAGGGTTAAGTGGCTCCTGACCCACAGACAGTCCAGGAGCACATCAGCGACGTGTAGACACTACTCGATGATGATGAAGCCGATCGCACTTGGGAGCCGGGTGACTTAGGGCCTTCATCATCATCAGGAGAAGAGAGTGGCAGCTTTCCCGTGAGGCAGCGACGGAGCCAGCAGGTCGCTAGCGTGACCAGGAGTCAGCAGGGTTGTAGCAGTGGGAGGTCGGGAGCCAAACATGCCCGAGGTAGACCACCCGCTTTGCAGGAGCCTAAAAGTAGTGGTGCAGCGGATCAAGGAGGCAGTGGGGGTAGCAGCCAGTGAAGAGTGTTGGGGGTAAATTCACGCACTCGGCGGTGTGACAGTTTTTCATTAAGCCGCCGGGTGAGGTGAACCTAGCTATTTGTAGAATCTGTGGGCAGAAGGTGAAGCGTGGCCAGGGTGCCAATGTTGTCACCACGGCCCTGCGTCAACATATGCAGCGTCACCATAAAGTGGCCTGGGAGAACCATGGCTCCAGTGCAGTGGTCCAGCCTGCAGCAGCCGCAGCAGCATCAACCAGTTGCGCCCAACAGATTTCAGGCAGTCAAGGCTCCACCACCTCAGCCGAAGGGAGCTGTCTGTCCTTCCCATCATCTGATGCTCCTCCTCCTACTCCCCGTCAGTCATTCCGTCAGCAATCGATCAGCGAAGCTATTGCCAAGAGACAGCAGTATGTGTGTACACATCAAACGGCGCAGAAGCTGAACGTGCTCCTGGCCAAGTTGCTGGTGCTGCAGTCCCTCCCTTTCCAAGTGGTGGACTCTGAACCTTTCAGAGAACTGATGGCTTGTGCCGGGCCGAGATGGAGAGTTCCAAGCCATCATTTCTTTGCGAAACAGGCAGTACCAGCCCTGCACAAATATGTAGAAGAGAAGGTGGGCCAGTCCTTGAGCCTGTCGGTGTCTGCCAAAGTTCACAGCAGCACTGACGTGTGGAGCTTTAATTACGGTAAGAGACAGTATATGTCCTTCACGGCCAACTGGGTAAATGTGATTCCTGCACAGCCACACCAGCAACTTGGCAAGGCGATGCCTCTTCCGCCTCCATGTTCTCATGCCGTCGCTCCTGCAACACTGTCTGCCTCCTCACCCTCCACCGTGTCCTCAGCCTCCACTGCAGGGACAATTCACAGTGCCCCACCAGCATACCACATGTGCAGGGCACGGCGGTGTCATACGGTTTTACACCTCGTTTGCCTGGAGTCACACAGGGGAGGAACTGCTCTGCGTCATTCATCAAGAAATCCAATCCTGGCTTTCCCTACGACAACTAAAAAATTGGAACAATCGGAATAATGGTGACCGACAACGGGAAGAACATGGTATCTGCGCTGTGTCAAGGAGGGCTGTGCCATGCATGCACGTGTTCAATCTGGTTGTCAAGCAGTTCCTAAAGTCTTCTACCCATCTGCAAGACATCCTAAAAATGGCCAGGAAACTTTGCATGCACTTCAGCCACTCCTACACCGCCAAGCACACCCTCCTTGAGCTACAGCGGCAGAACGGCATCCCCCAACATAGGCTGATATGTGACGTTTCCACCCTCCATATGTTGGACCGGCTGTATGAACAGAGAAAGGCCATAAACGATTTCTTGATGATCCAAGCGGACAGAGGTACTCCCCTGTGTAACTTCGATGTCAACCAGTGGCAGCTCATGCGTGACACCTGCCGTTTGCTCGTGCCCTTTGAGGAGGCCACTTTATTTGTCAGTCGCCAGGACTACGGGATGAACAACGTCATTCCACTCATTCATATCCTGGAAAAGATGCTGATAAAACTGGCTGGTCAGGGGACAGGAGATGTGGCGACTACATCTCACGGCCACATGAGCCCTGTGGGGGCTAAACTGGAGGAGGAGGAGGAGGAGGACATTGGAGCGCAAAGAATGCCTAGAGAAATGGGTAGTTTCTCTCCCCAGGTGACAGGAGAGAAGGAGCAGGAGCTGCCAGCGGAGCTACGGGGGCGATGAGAAAGAGGAGGCAGAGGACCCAGACACACAGTGGCAGTATTCAGTGGAGATGGAGGCAGGGAGTCTCTCCGAGTCACTTGCGCAAATGGCCCAATGCATGTTCACTTGTCACCATTCAGCAGAGGGATGACTATTGGCTCTCCACCCTATTAGACACTCGCTACCAGTCCAAAATGGGGGCCTTTTTTACACCCGCCGAGAGGGAGGATAAACTGAACTACTATAGAGACATCCTATGTAGTCAGTTGGCCGCACCATTGTCCTTCCTCTGACTGGGGGGGCCCTATGTGCTCATGTTCCACTGCCATGGCTGCTGGGGGGGTAGGGGTGGCAGTAGCAGTACCAGCTCTGTCAGCAGCAGCCTTAGTCTACAGTCGCTGATGAGCAGCTTTCTTCACCCGCATAGTGAAGAAACTACTCACCAGCAGCATCAGCTAGACCTGGAGGATGACCTGAAACAGCAGGTGGTGGCATACTTGAACAGCACCCTGCCCCCGGTCATTGAAGATCCGCTGGACTACTGGGCAGCCAAACTAGATTTGTGGCCACAATTGACCGAGTTTGCTCTGGAAAAGCTGTCCTGCCTGGCCAGTAGTGTGGCATCAGAGCGGGTGTTCAGTGTGGCGGGGGCCATATGTACCCCAAGGAGAACTTGCCTGTCCACCCAAAATGTGGAGAGACTGACCTTTGTCAAGATGAATCAGGTGTGGATCAGCCAGGATTTCCAACCACCAACACCTGATGCGTCAGATTAGATCATTCATGCTGTTTTTAGACTGTTTCTTCTGGCTACCTGCCTTACCAAATATTCTGATGCTGCCACACGCGTGATTCCACACATCTGATGCCAAGTGCTCCTTCTTACACCCACCATCGTCAGCGGGTAGTGTTATTGCCACCCACCTCCCCACACTGTCATTGTGCCACTCTATAGTCTGCTGATGCTGTTACTGCCTCCATAATGTCGTCGTACCATTCTGTAGTCTGCCCATGCTGCTGCTGCTGCTGCTGCTACTACTACTGCCTCCATAATGTTGCCGTACCATTCTGTCGCCGTACCATTCTGTAGTCTGCCCATGCTGCTGCTGCTGTTGCTGCTACTACTACTGCCTCCATAATGTCGTCGTACCATTCTGTAGTCTGCCCATGCTGCTGTTGCTGCTACTACTACAGCCTCCATAATGTCATTGTACCATTCTGTAGTCTGCCCATGCTGCTGTTGCTGCTACTACTATTGCCTCCATAATGTTGTCGTACCATTTTGTTGCCTCTAAATTATACTTGCTGACATTTGATGTTTGCTCACTGGGCCTGTGACTGTGAAATTACTTACTGACATTTTTGATCTTGTCGGGCCACTCTGTGGTTGCTGCCACTTCCACAATCTGTCTATGTGCCACTGTGTGGCCTCATAATTCTGCACTACTGACATTTGCAATCTTTGCATTGGGCCTGTCTGTGATTGCGAAATTCTACTGACTGACGTTTTCAAACTTGTCGGCCCACTCTGTCGTTGTGCCACTGTGTGACTTTATAATTCTGCACTACTGACATTTGCCACTTTTGCATTGGGCCTGTCTGTGACTGCAAAATTCTACTGACTGATGTTTTCAAACTTGTCGGCCCACTTTGTCGTTGTGCCACTGTGTGACTTCATAATTCTGCACTACTGAAATTTGCAATCTTTGCATTGGGCCTGTCTGTGACTGCGAAATTCTACTGACTGACGTTTTCATTCTTGTCGGGCCACTGTGTCATTGTGCCACTGTGTGACTTCATTGTCTTTTTTCGGCCTTATAAGCTATGTTATTAAAAAGAGTTCAAGAGGGGCCTGGATGTATTTCTGTAGTGTAATAATATTACAGGTTATAGTTACTAAAGATGGGTCGTTGATCCAGGGAGTAATTCTGATTGCCTGATTGGAGTCGGGAAGACATTTTTTCCCCTAAAGTGAGTAACATTGGCTTCTACCTCACAGGGCTTTTTTTCCCTTCCTCTGGATCAACTTGTAGGAAAACAGCCCGAACAGGATGGACAGATGTCTTGTTTCGGCCTTATAAACTATGTTACTATGTTACTATAATTATGCACTACTGAAATTTGTAGTCTTTGCATTGGGCCTGTCTGTGACTGCAAAATTCTACTGACTGACGTTTTCAAACTTGTCGGCCCACTCTGTCGTTGTGCCACTGTATGACTTCATAATTCTGCACTAGTGACATTTGCAATCTTTGCATTGGACCTGTCTGTGATTGCGAAATTCTACTGACTGACGTTTTCAAACTTGTCGGCCCACTCTGTCGTTGTGCCACTGTGTGACTTTATAATTCTGCACTACTGACATTTGCAGTCTTTGCATTGGGCCTGTCTGTGACTGCAAAATTCTACTGACTGACGTTTTCATTCTTGTCGGGCCACTCTTTCGTTGGGCCACTCTGTGACCTCGTAATTCTGCTACTACGGCAGCTGCCACTTCCACACTCTGTCATTGTGCCACTCTGTGGCCTCCAAATTCTATTGTTGCTGCCACTGCCTCCTCTACACTCTTGTTGTGCCACTCTGTCAGACCATATACAGTCACAGGCAGGTAAAACTTGACAACGGTTCACACTTGTTCTACGTCAATTCCTCGAGCACAGACATTAGTGGTGATGAGAACTTTTCCCTTCCTATCTCTGTCGTCATGCCACTCTGGCCTCATAATACTACTACGGCTGCTTCCACTTCCATACTCTGTCGTGCCACTGTGTGGCCTCATAATGCTACAGCTGCTGTCACTGCCTCCTCTACACTATTGTCGTAGCACTCTGTGGTCTCCTGATGCTACAGCTGCTGTCACTACCTCCTCTACACTGTCATCATAGCACTCTGTGTTCTCCTGATGCTACAGCTGCTTTCACTGCCTCCTCTACACTATTGTCGTGCCACTCTGTGTTCTCCAGATGCTAAAGCTGCTGTCACTGCCACCTCTACACTATCGTCGTGCCACTCTGTGGTCTCCTGATGCTACAGCTGCTGTCACTACCTCCTCTACACTGTCGTCTTAACACTCTATGTTCTCCTGAAGCTACAGCTGCTGTCACTGCCTCCTCTACACTATTGTCGTGCCACTCTGTGGTCTCCTGATGCTACAGCTGCTGTCACTGCCTCCTCTACACTGTCATCGTAGCACTCTGTGTTCTCCAGATTCTAAAGCTGCTGTCACTGCCTTCTATACACTGTCGTCGTGCCACTCTGTGGTCTCCTGATGCTGCTGTCACTGCCATCTCCACACTGTCGGGAAGGGGCTCTGTTTGTTTAAGCGTGTAATAGAACAGGTTCTGTAAGAAATCTATGTGGAATCAGTGAATTGGTGTAAAAGGAGTGCGCTCTTTGGCGCTCTAGTAGGATCTTGGGTCTCTGCTAACATTGACCTGTAAGGCTGAGTTCAGACTTTAGTTATTTGATCAATAGAGGAGAGGACCAGCACTAGTAATTGTATTTCTTTGCTTGCTTTTATTTGTCACTAACTGTGACGCGTTTCAGCACTATACGTGCTTTCATCAGACAGTGTTAGTTATTTGGTCAGTTTTGGCCCTATAGCTGTCCAAATACGTAAAGTGTGCAGCGATTCTAAGAGCGACGCCTGTTATCTGCATGTCATACTGGCTCACAGTATTGTTTCACTACCATGGCAGACTCCCTTTGCGTGTTACTGCAAGGCACAGTGTTCTACACCACTATACAGGCTCTCTACAGGCCGGTAGTAGCCGATTTTTAACACGATTCCCCACGGATTTATTTGGACCGAATCGTTTTGGAAAATTCGGCGAACCAACCAAATTGAATTTTTGAAAAATTCACTCATCTCTATTTCTGTTCCTTTTTGTCCCATTTAGGAATCTGTAGTTTTTCTTTTCAGCTGTTCTCTGTCAGCTACTGTCAGCTACTATATATTCTTCCTTTCTGCTTTCCAGATCTTCTATTCTGACCTCAATTGGAGTTGGGACAACTGTTGCTATGGAACTTTTGGAACTGGTGCTTTCATATTTCCAGTTCTCTCCTGTTGTTGTTGTCCCCCTTCGGGGATTGTTTATTGTGTTGTTTCTTCTTTCCCTATTGTTACCCTAGGTGTCAGTGGTGAGAATTAGTGCTCCCACCACCCTATTCACTACCTCGGGCTTATTTCAGAGTAAGCCAGGGATGAGGCATGTGATCGGCGTACGGGTTAGCAGCCCATCTAGGGATGTCAGGGCAGCCAGGTGACAGTGTTAGGTGAGCTAGGGGTCACCAATCCTCCCTCTCCCTAGTGGAAGGGTACTCCTCTTCCCTCCCCTCTGCACCGCACATCTGTTACCTGCCATATCAGACATGATATCGTGTCTCTTATCTGAAACTGAGAATTATAATCCAGATGTCAAATGTTAGAATAATTTATTATGGGTAGTGTTGAGCAAGCACCTCTGTGCTCGTATGCTCAGGTGCTCTGGCCGAGTACTAGGGGGTGCTCGAGTGCTCGGCCGAGCACCCAAGCATAATGTTAGTCAATGGGACTAAACCAGGCATCCCCCGCTCAGAAGAGGGGAGGGTGTCTGGTTAATAGAAAAAGGTCAGAATCGAGACTTCTCCTCTTTTATTTTTTTCACTCGTAAAAGTATGCTAATTAACTGAATTTAGCTGATTTTGCACAATGCGTAGCATTAGCATACAAATTTGTATGCATTAACGTACAATGCGTAGCATTAGCATACAAATTCGTACACTTTAGCGTACAATGCATAGCATTAGCATACAAATTCGTACGCATTAGCGTAATATGTGTAGCATTAGCGTACAAATCAACATTACAGTGAATGCCAGTACTCGCCCGCACATTTGTTCGCTGCATATCAGTGAACAAACGTGCGGGGAAGAGACTCAAGCATTGCGCTCGAGCACACTCAGTGTTCGGCCGAACACCGAGCGGACCCGAGCGTAGGCATGCTTGGCCGAACAGCGAGTTCGGCCGAGCATGCTCGCTCAACACTAATTATGGGTGTTTATTTGTAATGGTATTTAGATATTCTCTAATATAGTTGCATGGTGAATAGAAGAGGGATTTTGACTGAGTGTTGGAATACCCATGCCCTATATTTTCAGTGAAATATAAAAATAAATAACGAAATATCAATCATTGAAGCAGTATTCATGCTTCATCGTTTCTAAGTATATTTATAATTGATTTGGTAGGCATTCTCAAACTGAAATTACATACGTACTTTGATAACTTGTATTTTATGATTACAAAATGCCCTCTGGTCACACTCGAGCAAATGATTTACCAGTATTATCCCATTTACATACACGTCATGTGAGAAAAAGAATTATTTGTATGCAAATGTCAAATTCAATTATGAAAGCATTCAATCCATGCTACTTCATGAAACCACAGAATTAAATTATTTTTTGAGATTTCCTTAATGCCTTCTGAGTTATCAAAGGCCATTTGTACAAGACTAATGATCTGTATCCACTCAAGCAAGACAGGAATAAGCAGCTGTATGGTGAAAAGTTAAATATACACAAAATATATAATATGCAATACAAAAATGTAAACAAGCACCAGCAGTCCTCACAAACAAGGACTGGAACCCGAACACACATACTGGAACCCGAATAAAAAGCACAGGACACAGTACAGACAAGACAGATGGGAATCAGCACACAAGCAGCTGCCTGGACCCCATGTGGAAAAAGCATCTGGCAGTCTTAGACAGAGCTGCCCAAAGAAGCAGACTAGATGTCTTCCCAGAACCCTGGAGCCCTCTCACCAAAGGAATAACATACACAAGACAGGATCAGAAGCAGTTAAGCACTGCCAGGCTAACATAGGCCAGACCCTGAACAAATCCAGAAGACAGAGATGTCCTCCCTCCGGAGAACCCAGGATCCCTCCCACTGAAGACATAGACAAGACTAGCAGATGCTTGTTCCCTATGTGGAGTTAGTCCATGGGCGAACAGGCAGAGCTGCGCAGACAGACTGTTGTCTGGACCCCATGCAGGACGACACATGGTGGTCACAGACCAGACACAGAAGTCAAGTCAAGGTGACCTTGAACCGGACTAGCAGTTGCCTGTTCCCCATGCAGACTTGGTCCATGGGTGAAGAACCAGACCAAAAGACAATTTACGTCCGACTAGGTGACCACACATACAGAGCAGATGGAATATCCCCAAGTCAGGAGAATAGCTCCTGCAACTAGCAATGCTGGAGGCAGACTGACCCCCAAACCAAGGCTCACAGGTATACAAAGAGCAGGATGATGAGGTCATCTGACCACCTAGCAGACAAACCCAAATAAAACCATTAACCCCACATGAACCAGGAGACCGTAAACACACAGGCTACGCGTCACCCCTGGCAACCAGCCTACACAGAATCCACTGCAGCCAGTATGCCAGGGCACAAACAGGAGCAACACGTGTGAACAACACTGTGACAACTGTTTTTATTGACCCTGGTTGTTAGGATTACATCTGTATTGATACACAATTCTGCACCTCCATTTCTGAACTTTCTCTTTCTATAACCTTTAAGGTGGCCATACACATATAAGATTAAAGTCTGACAGAAGGGCTGACTGTCATTTGAAAAACTAGCATGAACGAGTGTTCGTGATTGCCGACAGCAGTCTCTAGTCTGCTGAAAATGTAGTCCATCGTGCAGGGGCGGACACAGACAGCAGAGGGCCCCTGTGCAAGGAATATGCCTGGGCCTCCCCCCCGACATGACACGTGGAGGGACACCAGTGCATTCCATTTGCCGACACCAGACATGGCAGCGACTCCCAGACATGCAACGCTCAGCAAGTATCGTGCATAGTCCCTTGTGATTTGATAATTGCTGGGTGTCGGAAATGTTCTTGCTGTCTCTCCATGTCTGATCAGTAGGAGAAACTGAGGGGGTCATTTATTATCCTGAAATATCCCTATATTAGGCATATTTCAGATGCAGATTGCGGCGCAACAGTTAGTTGTTCTGCAATCCGTGACTTCTCCCCGCTCACGCCAGGTCTATAAAAGTGGTTGTGGCGTGGGCAGGGAGTGGTCGGTAGGCCCGTCTCCTTTACCATTTTCTACACCTGGTTTAGGTGTAGAAAATGGTCTAAATGTAAGAAAGGAGGTTTTATTACATTTAGAACTGGAGCTGGATGCAACAAAGTTATGTAGAGGCCGGTGCCTCTTCATAACTTCAGCGGATCCACCGCCAGTGATGGGGCTTATTAAGAACAGCGTCTAAAGCCCCTTAATTAATGACCCCCTGAGCATCAGGGCAACACTTTTAACCCATTTACACAACACAGACCATATGTATTTTGTGATCTGCTAATTACGGATGACGTCCATGTGCCATCTGCATTTTTCTGCAGACCCATTAACTGTCTGCATGTTGCAGAGCAGTATATGACATTTCACATTTTCTATCCTTTGTGGAACAGACATACGGATGCGGAAAGCAAATGACTTCTATGTATCTGCATCCGTATGTCCGTTCTGCACAAGACAGAAGATGTGACATGCCCTAAACTTCTGTGCAAAATGTGGACTGCAGACCCATTTAGGTCAATGGTTCTTCAAAAATATGTGGATGGCACATGGACCTCATCCATATCTTGCCAATATGCAGACCGCAAAATACATTAGATATTGTGAATGTAGCCTCACAGTGGGTGGGTAAGGGCTCATTCACACGACTGTATGAATGGTGCCGCATCTGTTCCGCAATTTTGTGGAACAGATGCGAACCCATTGATTTCAATAGGGCTGTAAAAGATGCAGACAGCACACCGTGTACTGTCCGCATCCGTTTTTCCATTTAGTGGCCCCACAAAAAAGATAGAGCACGTCCTATTCTTGTCCGCAACTGCGGAGAAGTATAGGCATTTCTATAATGGGTCGCGGAATGTACAAGGGCAGCATCCTTGTTTTGCGGATCCGCGATTTGCAGACCGCAAAACACGGCAAGGTTGTGTGAATGCACCCTCAGGGACAGTCACAGGAGGGCCAGAGAGGGACAGGGGTGATGGGCGGGGTAAAATAAAAACAACATACCTAGTCAAATTCAGTGCCTGGCAGGGATAGTGGGCACACAGACCTACTTCAGTTGTCACTCACTTCCTCCTGGTTGCTGGCTTGCTGCAGGCCTCATTCAGCACCAAGTCTGAGGTGCTGAACAGCTAGCTGAGGACCAGACGTGGGCGAGCTATAGAAAGGGGCGGAGCTAGTATCGCTAAACCGGAGGCGGAGCTACCTACTGACAGTGAAGTGGCTCAGCACAGGCCTGGCTGAGCTAATTTAAAATGCTTCATGCCGCTTTCCACAGGCTGTAAGGTGGCGGGGCCACCGCAGACTGAAGTAAGATGGCGAGACAGGTTGCCAGTGGGCCCTTTCTACGTTCTGGATGGAGTAATGAATGGTGAAGCAGGCGGCCCTGCTTCACCATTAAAATCAGCTGTCTTTGAGTCCTATGGACTCAAAGACAGCTGACCTGAAGGGCCCCCTCACACTCTGGGTCCCTCTGCAGCTGAACCGGCTGCACAGTCAGTATGTCCGCCCCTGCCATCGTGCTGGAAAACTTCTGCCGTTCATTGGCAGAAACTGCATGTTGATGGCATGATCGTCTGAATTCTGTTGATCAGTTGCCTTACTCCCTGGTCAGGCAATTTAGTTGGTGGGATCAATTGTATGAACAATCCCATTGATGATTGATTGACCACAACTAGACGATCATTATCTCAAATGTATGGCCAGCTTTAGAATCCAAACTGGATGGTTAAGCAGCATATTTAGGCCGCATTCAGACGGCCGTAGTATAGCGGGTCCGCAAAAATGCAGACCCGCAATACTACTGGTGCCGCCCGGCGTGTGTTCCGCAATTTGCGGAACACATGGCCGGGCACCCCGTTCAAAATGCCTATTCTTGTCAGCTGTTAAGGACAGGAATAGGACAGGTTCTATTTTTCTGTGCGGAGCCACGGCACGGAGCTTGCTCTGTGCAGCAGCTACCCGCTCCCATTGAAGTGAAAGGGGACGCATCTATTCCGCAATATTGCGGAATAGATGAGGTCCCATTCACACGGCCGTGTGAATGGGCCCTTACTTTGAGGATTAAGTCTGCACTGTATGCAGTGTCAGACTGGGTTGCTGAGGGCCCACTGTACAGCTACATTCAAACATTACTTGACTCCCATTTGCAAAACCCTAAAACTGCAGCAAAAAGTTTTTTTTAAGTGACTGTCAGTATCCTTTTGACTGGCTCTTACCTTCCACCAGGGCTATTACCTCGAAACCTTACATTGCCACACACTGGGAAATACACACCAACAAAAACATCCAAACCCCAAACCATGTATCCATCTAACTCTATGACTCCCTTAGACATTACTCACTTAACAGAACCACCCACACCATTTAACATGAACCCAAAAGAGGATTTAAATATTATCAAATATAGTAACAATAAAGTACAGCCACAACTGATGTTAACCCAAAATAGTGAACCTAGCAATATAGACATAAATAATGGACCAGTGCTAAATGATAAAAACAGGGAGTCCCAAACTTCAAATACAGCTAGCCCAATTAATCTGATCAAAGACATCAATAACACTATCTTTATTACACCTTCCCCTACCTCAGAATCCCGTATCACATTACAGTATAATGGAACTGTTGGCCCTGAACCAAAGCCAACACAACTAAGAAGTCCAAACTCTCCTACCAGTCCATCCCCCACAAGAGGGAACTCACTGAATATATCTACATATTCTGTATCCTCAACAAATTCAGAACAATTCCTAGCTCTCCCCCATAATTTGACAGAGAGCCCTTTTTTAGACAGAATCTCTCCCACACCACGACCACCGGACCCTACTCCTCCAACCAGAAAGACACTAAGCAGTACTCTGGCCTTGAGTCCTCTGATTCAACAAACGGACCTTCCACATCTAACCACTCCTATAACTATTCGATCATTGAAAATCACCCACTTTTATACCCCGGTATCATCAATGAAAAAGAAAAGATCAAACGTAGACATAGAAGATGCAGAGGAGGAAGAAATAGAGGAGCCACTAAACAAAAAGCTAAAGCCAAAACACAAAATAAACCAAAAGAGGTAGATAAAGAAGAAGAGAGTGGTATTTTTAATCTATCAAAATATAAATTGACACACAGTGAGACCAAACTCCTAAAAAAAGGGCTATCATTTTGCCCATCGAATGATCCAGATTTGTTCGAATTATTCATCGACTTAAATAAATTTTTACGATTAAAGACCTCCAAAAACCAGATGGTCAGGGAAACCCAGTAGACAACGCCCCCCCTTCCAAACAGTAATGGGCCACCCGACACCCCAAAATCTCCCCTGATGATCTAGTCTAACGCTAAGATTAAATCCACATTTTACCCTGTTGAAAGTAAAGGCCCACATATAGAGACCTTTTATAACATGGTTCTATCAGACTTAAAAGAAATCTTTTCCTCAACCCAAACCACTAATAATGAAAACAACCTCAGTCCCGAGTTGTCTCTAGCCCTAAAGAATCTGATGAAAAACAAAGATATAGTAATAAAAAGTGCAGACAAAGTAAGCTATTACTTATCAGAATCACTCCATATTTTATCAGACCAGGGATACTACAAGCCCCTAAAACAAGATCCAACTAACCCATACAAAAAAGAACTAATAGACCTTATAGATGAGGGTTTCACTACAGGCGTAATTAATAAAAAAGAAAAAACCTTTCTGAAAACACTGCATCCAACTACCACTAGATTCTATTTCTTACCAAATATTCACAAGTCATTAACCAGAAGACCCATTATATCGGGCATAGGCTCCCTGACCTCTAATCTCTCCGAATATGTGGATGGTACCCTACAGAGATATGTAATAGGATTACCTTCATATCTCAGGGATACGGCCCATTTAATTAACACATTGGAATCATTTCAGTGTGAAGAATACTATAGGTGGGGGACATTAGATGTCGCCTCACTTTATACCAACATCACATTAGAGATGAGCGAGCAATAAAATGCTCGGGTGCTCGTTATTCGAGTCAAATTTTTCCCGATGCTCGGGTGCTCGTTTCGAATAACAAACCTCATTGAAGTCAATGGGAGACTGGAGCATTTTTTGCAGGGGACCAAAGCTCTGCACAGGGAAGGTTGCGTGAAAACCTGGAAACCTCAGAAAATGATGGAAACACCACGGAAATGGACAGGAAACAACAGGGGCAGCATGCATGGATGCCTCTGAGGCTGCCTAATCGTACCATTATGCCAAATTCTGGGCAACAGCCTGATGGTGACCCTCAAGACAATTGTGCTGACCCAGACCAAGATGGGCAAGGCACATGCCCATCACATGTTAGTAAAGCACCCAACTAGGTGCAACGAAGGGCCATCACCGCCTGCGGGTGACACCACTGCCCATGCTGGCACTGCTGTCCTATCCCCTGCCCCAGGACGCAGGCATAAGCATCTCTCTCCCCGCACCAACCCAGTAGTCCACAGCGTACACAAAGTTCTCCCAGCACAGTGCCCAGCTCTCCCCATCCCAGATGGGCAAACACGCACCCACCACCCACCCACCCTGTCCACGGCAGACACAAAGACCTCCAAGCACAGTGCCCAGCTTTCCTAATTCCAGACGGGCTAAGACGCACACTGCACCCAGCTATTAGTCTCCACACGTGGGTGGGTGCAGAGCCTTTTAGTGCCCCTCAAGACAATGTTTATGTGCCAGGGCCTGGTAGTAACCCCCCAGGAGAGGCCGCCGGTGACCCTCAAGACAATTTTGTCCAACAGTGTAGTGGCGAGCCTCCAAAAAATTGTGGGTGAGAGCCTGGAGGTGACTCTCTGAAACAAATGGTTTAAAAAAGCATGGTGGTGCACCCCTGAATGACAGTCTGTGACTGAGATTGCAGGTGAACCCGCTAAAATTGTAGTCTAGCAAACCTTGGTGGTGAACCCCTAGATTACAAAGTTTGACTGAGATTGCAGTTTACAGCATGGGGGTGAACCCCAGGATGACTTGTTAAGACTGAGATTGCAGTTTACAACATGGCGGTGAACCCCAGAGTGGCTTGGTTAGACTAAGATAGCAGCTGAACCACCCAAAAATTTAGCCTGACACAGCATGGCGGTGACTACAGTCCAGTGAACAATTCTGTGGTGTGTGGTACATTAGCCGCAGTCTAGAAAATACGTTTTTTTCTCTCACTTATATATATATATACTACAGTCCAGTGAAAAATTCTGTGTTGTGTGGTACACTAGCAGCAGTCTAGAGAATACGTTTTTTCTCTCAGATATATTTAATACTGTCCAGTGAAAAATTGTGTGTTGTGCAGTACACTAGCCACAGTCTAGAGAATACGTTTTTTCTCTCAGATACATATACTACAGTCCATTGAACAATTGTGTGGTGTGCGGTACATTAGCCGCAGTCTAGAGAATATGTGTTTTTTCTCAGATCCATTTAATACAGTCCAGTGAAAAATTGTGTGTTGTGCGGTACACTAGCAGCAGTCTAGAGAATATGTTTTTTCTCTCAGATACATTTAATACAGTCCAGTGAAAAATTGTGTGGTGTGTGGTACACTAGCCGCAGTCTAGAGACTACGTTGTTTTTTTAAATTATATATACCACAGTCCAGTGAAAAATTGTGTGGTGTGCGGTACACTAGCCGCAGTCTAGAGAATACGTTTTTGGCCTCAGATAGTAATTCTACAGTTTAGTGAATACACAAAATGTTGAACCCAAGGGCTAAAGGTCGAGGACGAGGACGTGGGCGTCCAAGTGATGTAGGGGGGCAGAGGCCGTGGTCCTGGGCAGGGTGACACAGTAACTGCTGATGAGGGAGCAGTGGAACTCGCAGAGGTTCGCTCCCTGGCTTCATCTCGCAACTTACAGGGTCACGTGGTACAGCACTACTGAAACCACAACAGTGCGAACAGGTGATGACGTGGATAGCGGACAATGTGTCCAGTAATTTATCCTCCACCCAGTCTTCCACGCAGTCCACCCACGCTAGTGAGGGGGGAGCAGAGTGAGGAATCGGAGGAAGAGCTGGTGCATGATGAGGTGACTGACCCGATCTGGGTTGGTAAGCCTAGTCAAGACAGTGCTTCTGAGGGGGAGGCAAGTGCAGCACCAGAACAGGTTAGAGGAGGCAGTGGGGTGGCCAGAGGGAGAAGCAGGGCCAAAGCAAGTAGATCAGCAACTGTTTCACGGAGTGAAGCTCCCGTGCCGAGGCCTAGATGTTTGCAAGTCTGGAGGTTCTTTAAAGAAAGTGAGGATGACCGACGGACTGTGGTGTGCAACCTGTGCCACACTAGGGTCAGCAGAGGAGCCACCACTACCAGCCTAACCACTACCAGCATGCACAGGCATATGAGTGCTAAACAAACGACTCAATGGAACCAAGGCCGTTCACCTCCTGCTGGTCACACCACTGCTCCTTCCCCTGTGTCACATGCTGGCCCTGCGAGTCAACCCCCCGCCCGAACGCCTCCCACCCTACAACCACCTTTTCACCTCCTCGATCCTCCACACTCTCCACCAATGTGTCCCAGCGCAGCGTTCAGCTGTCTTTGCATCAGACATTGGAGCGCAAGCGCAAATACAATTCCACCCACCCAAATGCACAAGCCCTAAACGTCCACATCTCCAAACTGCTGAGCCTGGAGATGCTGCGCTATAGACTGGTAGAGACTGAGGCTTTCCGCAACCTGATGGCGGTGGCTGTCCCTCGGTACTTGGTCCCCAGCCGCCACAATTTTTCCCGATGTGCTGTCCCAGCCCTACACCAGCACGTGTCAGAGAACATCATCCGTGCCCTGACCAACGCGGTTACTGAGATGGTCTACCTAACCACGGACATGTGGACAAGTGCTGGCGGGCAGGGACACTATATCTCCCTGACAACACATTGGGTTAACTCGGTGGAGTCTGACCCTGGGGCTGCTCATGTGCTGCCCACACAGAGGATTGCGGGGCCTACCTCGGTCACGGTTTCTCAGACTTATTATGCCTCCTCCTCCAACCCCTCCTCCTCCTACTACTCTCAATTACCATCCGTAAGCACGGCGCTTTCAGTCGGTAGCTCTAGGTGCAGCAGCACTGCCGTGGGTAAGCGCCAACAGGTGGTGCTCAAACTGCTGAGCTTAGGTGACAAGAGGCACACCTCCCAAGAGCTGTTACAGGGCATCATGGCGCAGGCCGATCTTTGGCTGGTGCCGCTGAACCTCAAACCAGGCATGGTTGTGTGTGACAACGGGCGTAACCTGGTGGCGGCTCTGCAACTCCGCAGACTCACACATGTGCCATGCCTGGCCCACGTGTTCAATCTTGTGGTTCAGCGGTTCCTCAAGACCTACCCCAATTTGTCTGATTTGCTCACCAAGGTGCGACGCATCTGTGCGCATTTCCGCAAGTCAACCACAGATGCTGCCACTCTCAGGGCAGTGCAACGGCACTTATAACTGCCATCTCACCGACTGTTTTGCGACGTGCCCATGCAATGGAATTCCACATTACACAGCCAGGGTTTACCAGCAGCGCAGAGCGATTGTAGACTGCCAGATGACATCTTCCACGAGCACTGGTAGTCAGGTTAGTCAGCTTACTCAAGTCTACAATGAGGAGTGGACGTGGATGTCTGATATCTGTCAGGTGTTAAGCAACTTTGAGGAGTCAACACAGACGGTCAGCGGCGATGCCGCCATTATCACCCTCACCATCCCGCTGCTTTGTCTGCTGAAAAACTCACTGCTTAGCATGAAGTCAGAGGCTTTGCGCTTGCCATAGGAGATGGGGGAAGAAGATACATTGCTTGATAGCCAGAGCACCCTCCGGTCTGTTTCTCAGCCAGTATTGGAGGAGGGGGAGGAGGAGGATGAGGAGGAGAATGTTGGCGAGACTGAAGAGGGTACCAATGCTCATTCCTTTTTATCTGTTGAGCGCGTATGGGCTGAAGAGAAGGAGTTGGAGGAGGAGGAAATGGAGAGTCAGCCTATTGAGGAGAGGGAATTCTTGCGTGTTGGGACTCTTGCGCACATGGCTGACTTCATGTTAGGCTGCCTTTCCCATGATCCTCGCGTTAGAAGCATTTTTGACAACACCGATTACTGGGTGCTCACCCTCCTGGACCCCCGGTACAAGCAGAACTTTTCCACTCTCATTCCTGTAGAGGAAAGGAGTATGAGAGTGAATCAATATCAACAGGCCCTGGTGCACAAGCTGAAACTATCCTTCCCATCTGACACCGCTAGCGGCAGAGGATGTAGTTCTGTGGGCCTAGTAGCGGGGGAGAGGAGGCGAGCAGGCAGCTTGTCAAGCACTGGCAGGGGAACACTCTCCAAGGCATTTGCCAGTTTTATGTCACCCCAGCAAGACTATGTCACCCGTCCCCCAGTAGGGGGGAGCTGTTCAGAAAGATGGTGAGGGAGTACCTAGATGACCATACCAATGTCCTGCGTGATCACTCTGCTCCATACAACTACTGGGTTGCAAAGCTGAACACGTGGCCTGAACTGGCGCTGTACGCCTTGGAGGTGCTGGCCTGCCCTGCCGCTAGCGTGTAGTCAGAGCGGGTCTTCAGTGCAGCTGGTGACATCATCACTGATAAGCGTACACGCCTGTCAACTGACAGCGCTGACAGGCTGATGCTTATTAAAATGAATAAATTTATATCATATATCACACTGCCACCAATGTAAGTTGCTTTTTATCCTGCCTTATAGTTTATATAGGAAGCCTTTACGATTGTGTTCATGTGCTGTTATGTTTATTTACAGGCTCTACATCTGGGTCTCTTGTGTATGTGGCGGTGGCAAGTACTACTCCCAGACGGGATTCTTGTATTATCTTTGTGCCTTATGGTGTTTATTTGCCTGTTTTCCCTGCAATATTTCTGTTTATTTCCCCCTGAGAAGCCCAGACGTGGGCGAAACGCGTTGGGGCTATTGACTATTGTTTATTGGGGTCACTATGTTATGCACCCCTTATCCTGCAGAGCTTTAGGGGTTATTCCGGTGTCTGCAGGTTAGGTACGGGGACAGGGCACCCCCACCATCAGGGGGCTTCCCTGGGCAAAGGGCCTACCTAGGGCTGTGTAGGGTCAGACCAGGGTTATTTAGGCTTACTTATATATTTCTTTATCACCAAATTTCGATTTCACTCAATTTGTACCCAGCACCACTCTAGTGTGGTTTTTAATGCATACCTATTAAAAAGTGTTTTAGGAGTCCTATTTAGTTTAATGATTACGTCTATATTAAGATGTCTCCGGAACTATATATAATTTGTCTTTGATTTCTCATTTATCTATTTATAGTAGTTTATGGTCGTTAAAATGAATAAAGCCTGGATTTCACCGGAATTCGAATCTCCACCGGGGGAAAGCAGCTCAACATGAAGATTCTTTATGTATCCTCTCCTCTCCTCCTCCTCCTTCTCTTCGCACACAAACGCTGAGCCAACAGGCTATTTTTCTGAGGGCCAACTGGCGCTCTTTACAAACAATGTTTACTGAGGGCCACCTACAGGCCCTCTCTCCAATAAATTTTTTAGGAGCGTCAACTACAGACAATCAAAAACAATTTTTCAGGAGGGTCAACTACAGACACTCAAAAACAATTTTTCAGGAGGGTCAACTACAGACACTCAAAAACAATTTTTCTGGAGGGTCAACTTCAGACACTCCAAAACTAATTTTTGGGAGGCTCACCTACAGCCACTTGACTGCAATCTCAGTCTGACCAAGGCATTGGTGGTGTCACCGCCATGCTGTGTCAGGGTAAATTTTTGGGTGGCTTACCTGCTACTTCAACTAACTTGGTCACTTGTTGGTGTCACCACTAGACTGCGGCTACTTTGTCGCACACCACAGAATTGTTCACTTCACTGTAGTATATATAACTGAAAGAAAGAACGTAGTCTTTAGACTCCGGCTACTGTACCGCACACAACAGAATTTTTTCACTGCACTGTAGTATATATAACTGAGAGAAAAAACATATTTTCTAGACTCCGGCTACTGTACCGCACACCACAGAATTGTTCACTGCACTGTAGTATATATAACTGAGAGAAAAAACTTATTTTCTAGACTGCTGCTACTGTACAGCACACTACAGAATTGCTCATTGCACTGTAGTATATATAACTGAGAGAAAAAACGTACTGTTTAGAATGCGGCTACTGTACAGCACACTACAGAATTGTTCACTGCACTGTAGTATATATAACTGAGAGAAAAAACGTACTGTTTAGAATGCGGCTACTGTACAGCACACTACAGAATTGTTCACTGCACTGTAGTGCATATAACTGAGAGAAAAAATGTACTCTTTAGACTGTGGCTACTGTGCCGCACACTACATAATTGTTCACTAGACTGTAGAATATATAACTGAGAGAAAAAACATATTTTCTAGACTGCTGCTACTGTACCGCACACAACAGAATTTTTCACTGCACTGTAGTATATATAACAGAGAAAAAACGTAGTCTTTAGATTGCGGCTATTGTACCGCACACCACTCAATGTTTTACTGCACTGTAGTATATATAACTGAGAGAAAGAACGTATTTTCTAGACTCCAGCTACTGCACCGCACACGACAGAATTTTTCACTGCACTGTTGTATATATAACTGAGAGAAAAAACTTATTTTCTAGACTGCGGCTACTGTACCGCACACGACCAGTCTTACATGGTCACTCTGTTGTCACCGCCATGCTGTGTCAGGGTAAATTTTTGGGTGGTTCACCAGCTACCTCAAGTAACTTGGTCAATTGGGGGTGTCATCGCCATTCTGTGTCAGGGTAAAATTTTATGTGCTTCACCTGCTACCCCAGTCTAACTTGGTCACTCTGTTGTCACCGCCATGCTGTGTCAGGGTACATGTTTGGGTGGCTCACCTGCTACCTCAACTAACTTGGTCACTTGTTGGTGTCACCAATAGACTGCGCCTACTGTGTCGCACACTACAGAATTGTTCACTGCATTGTAGTATATATAACTGAGAGAAAGAATGTAGTCTTTAGACTCCGGCTACTGTACCGCACACAACAGAATTTTTCACTGCACTGTAGAATATATAACTGAGAGAAAAAACGTATTTTCTAAACTCCGGCTACTGTACCGCACACGACAGAAATGTTCACTGTACTGTAGTATATATAACTGAGAGAAAAAAACGTAATGTTTAGACTGCGGCTACTGTACAGCACACTACAGAATTGCTCACTGCACTGTAGTATATGTAACTGAGAGAAAAAACTAACTGTTTAGACTGCGGATACAGTACAGCACACTACAGAATTGCTCACTGCACTGTACTATTTATAACTGAGACAAAAAACGTATTTTCTAGACTGCGGCTACTGTACCGCACACGACAGAATTTTTCACTGCACTGTAGTATATATAACTGAGAGAAAAAACATATTTTCTAGAATGCGGCTACTGTACCGCACGCGACAGAATTTTTCACTGCACTGTAGTATATATGACTGAGAGAAAAAAACGTAGTCTTTAGACTGCGGCTATTGTACCGCACACCACTCAATTTTTCACTGGACTGTAGTATATATAACTGAGAGAAAAAACATATTTTCTAGACTGCGGCTACTGTACCGCACACAACAGAATTTTTCACTGGACTGTAGTATATATAACTGAGAGAAAAAACTTATTTTCTAGACTGCGGCTACTGAACCGCACACTACAGAATTGTTCACTGCACTGTAGTATATATAACTTAGAGAAAAAACGTATTCCCTAGACTGCACTACAGATCCCAGCAAGCCAATGTACAGCAGCAGCAAAAATGAGTACTGAGAGGACTTTGGGCAATTTCTTTGGGGTCTGTGTGGACCACATGCTGTCCCCTTTCTGCCACCAGTCGTTGTGCACAGTGTGCAGCCAAGATGGTGGTAGCTGCACTACAAGTCCCAGCCAGCAGCCAGGAGGAGACCAAAAAAAAGGTGCTTCTAGCCTTTAAAAGGGCTGTTGGGTTCTTTGAGGATGATTCCTGCCTAACCAAAATCTAAATTGAGGCCCTCACACTCTCCCTGACAGACAACAGCTCTGTCCCTAATCTCATCCAGGCGGCGTCTGAGGCGAGCAGCGCGGGACCAGATTCTTATATTCACAGGTCATCTGATCTGGCCAGCCAATCCCTGCTATCGACTTGTAGGGGTTCCACGTGATGCTAGGGGATACCAAAGACTCTCCTGCATGTTGATTGGCTGAGAAAAAGGTGCCTAACATGCAGGAAGAGGAAGATGCCATTTCCTCGAGTATCGTGAGATGCTCGTCCGAGTATCGAGCATGTACGTATACCCTAATGCTCGAACGAGCACCAAGCTGGGACGAGCATGTTCGCTCATCTCTACATCACACACAAATTAGGCCTATCGGCAATAGAAGAAACCCTCCGTAATGATCCCGATATGCCTTCGACTCAAAGGTCCTTTATACTGAGATCCATTGAATTCATACTCAAACGGAATTAGTTCCTTTTTGACGATAACATATATTTGCAGAAAAGGGGAATGGCAATGGGGGCAAAATTTGCGACGTCTTATGCCAATTTATTCATGGGGATATTTGAAAATGAGATGGGTCTCCTACAACACCCTAGTATAAAATTTTACAAAAGATTCATTGATGATCTCATCCTGGTCTGGGATGGGGGGGGGAGAAGAATTAACAACATTCGTAGAAAGAATAAATACTAACAATTGGAATTTAACATTAACCCTGCAACCCGATACCATAGAAGCTGTCTTTCTGAATCTACAGCTAAGCATTATAAACAATAAAATCTCCACTAAAACACACTTTAAAAATGTGGACACAAACAGCTTTCTTGACTACAAGAGCTGCCATCACCACAGATGGAAAAATAATATCCCATTCAGCCAAATGAAACGTATCAAAATAAACTGTTCTGATTATAATGTTATGTGCAACCAGATAGACACACTCAGTAAAAGATTTAGAGATAAGGGTTATCAAAAGAATATCCACTGAGACACAAAAAGAAAGTTTAAGAGGCAAGAATAACAGCCAAAAAACAGACTCTAAATCACCACCCCTAAACTTGATTACACGCTACAACACCAGACACAATGAGATCAGAAAAATTCTAATGAAACATTGGTCAGTTCTTAGAAAAGACCCAATAATAGGAGGGAATATCCCAACAGTACCCAACTTAACTTTTCGAAGAGCCCAAACCTTGAAAAATATGCTAGCACCATCCTGCCCAAAGATAGTTCAGGGGAAACAAAGAAAATTGATAGCAAGAAATGACCCAAAAAATGTTGGCTCTTTCAAATGTAAAGTAAAACGGTGCAAATGCTGCAAGATGATCACATAGTAACATAGTAACAGTTTAAAAGACATCTGTCCATCCAGTTCGGCCTGTTTTCCTACAAGTTGATCCAGAGGAAGGCAAAAAAAAACCTGTGAGGTAGAAACCAATTTTCCCCACTTTAGGGGGAAAAATTCCTTCCCGACTCCAATCAGAATAACTCCCTGGATCCACGATCCATCTCTAGTAACTATAGCCTGTAATATTATTACCCTCCAGAAATACATCCAGGCTCCTCTTGAACTTATTTAGTGAACTTACCATCACCACCTCCTCAGGCAGAGAGTTCCATAGTCTCACTGCTCTTACCGTAAAGAACCCTCTTCTATATTTGTGTACAAACCTTCTTTCCTCCAGGCGCAGAGGATGTCCCCTCATCACAGTAACAGTCCTGGGGATAAATAGATCATGGGAGAGATCTCTGTACTGACCCCTGATTAGAGATGAGCGAATCGATTCGTCAATTTGTTGATTTGTATCGAATCTTGGGAATTTTTAGCTGTGAAGCGAATCCGAATATTAGGTGATTCGCTTTGGCTTTGTACGGATTCGCTACGTAGTTTGTCCTATAAATTGTACGCTATTGCTACGTATAAGTAAATATATACAGTACAGACCAAAAGTTTGGACACACCTTCTCATTCAAAGTGTTTTCTGTATTGTCATGGCTATCAAAATTGTAGATTCACACTGAAGGCATCAAAACTATGAATTAACACATGTGGAATTATATAGTAACATAGTAACATAGTTTATAAGGCTGAAAAAAGACATCTGTCCATCCAGTTCGGCCTGTTTTCCTACAAGTTGATCCAGAGGAAGGCAAAAAAAAACCCTGTGAGGTAGAAGCCAGTTTTCCCCACTTTAGGGAAAAAAATAAACACTTAACAAAAAAGTGTGAAACAACTGAAAATATGTCTTATATTCTAGGTTCTTCAAAGTAGCCACCTTTTGTTTTGATTACTGCTTTGCACACTCTGTCCTGTTGATAAATAAATGATGGTCCAACTAAATGCAAACCGGATGGAATAGCATGCCGCTGCAAGATGCTGTGGTAGCCATGCTGGTTCAGTATAAATCTCCAACAGTGTCACCAGCAAAGCACCCCCACACCATCACACCTCCTCTCCTCTATTTATCAACAGGACAATGACCCCAAACACACCTCCAGGTTGTGTAAGGGCTATTTGACCAAGAAGGAGAGTGATGGGTTGCTACGCCAGATGACCTGGCCTCCAGTCACCAGACCTGAACCCAATCAAGATGGTTTGGGGTGAGCTGGACCGCAGAGTGAAGGCAAAAGGGCCAACAAGTGCTAAGCATCTCTGGGAACTCCTTCAAGACTGTTGGAATACCATTTCCGGTGACTACCTCTTGAAGCTCATCAAGAGAATGCCAAGAGTGTGCAAAGCAGTAATCAAAGCAAAAGGTGGCTACTTTGAAGAACCTAGAATATAAGACATATATTTTCAGTTGTTTCACACTTTTTTGTTAAGTATATAATTCCACATGTGTTAATTCATAGTTTTGATGCCTTCAGTGTTAATCTACAATTTTCATAGTCATGAAAATACAGAAAACTCTTTGAATGAGAAGGTGTGTCCAAACTTTTGGTCTGTACTGTACGCTGATGCGTAAGTATTCAATTCTTTAGCGATGCAGACTCCTCCCCGGTAGCTCCGCCCCCTTCTCCAGCACGCGAGGAAGACGAGGCAACTCAGGCAATTACGATGGCGACACAGCGAGGCCCTGACTGGGGAGGCATGGTGTGGGGCACCGACCCCTATGAGGAGAAAGAACCAGAGGAGATCTACATCTCTCAATATGTCCAGCAGCCTAAGAAGTCGGTTGAGGTGCCCACTGAGGTGTTCACTCCGCTGGCTGACACGGCGGAGGCGGCAGGAGTTCCCGCTCCGCCGCGGAAGGACTACTCCCTTCGGCAAAATTAAATGGTCCCCGAGGCTGTCACCCGGAACGCCCTGACCCTCTGGGAATACAAAAAGTTGGTAGAGGAGTGCATTGTTCAGGTGTTGGAGCACCCATGGTCCGGTGACCCCAAGCTGGAGCGCCGAAAGGGTACAGTTATTTGGTTCAGTGTGGAACGGGGAGTAGGTTTTATAGCCGATGAGGAGACGGCAGAAGAATTATATGTCAACCGCCGTTCTGTAAAGCGGCTGTATCTTCTGCCCGTCCGCCACAATCTCCACGCAGGGGATTACGTGGAGTATACCCCTATGAAGAGCCTCCAAGGCCCCTTTGCTACTGGGGTGAAACTCCTAAAGTGACCAGCTACTCCTGCAGCTCCCCTGGAAGACTGGAGTGAGGAGGCCCAGGCCGCAGAAGAGGCTCGGTGTTCCCATGAGACCAATGATGGGACTCTGCGATCTGAGGAGAAATCCCAAACTCAGCTGGAACCCCTGATACCAGATTTGCCACTGCCGCCGATCCTTCATGTGGGACAGATGACCACCAACAGTTTTGTGTACCAGCCATCGGTGGTACAATACCAACTGCCATGGCAGGTGCAGGCCGCACAGTCCACCACTCGCGGAAGACTGTTACCAAAGCCCTTACAGCCGGAGATTCTGTCACCTTGTATGCCGGCGGGAGGATCTGGCCACTACAAGGTAATGGGCAAGGCCCAAGTTGCCACGGCCCTTGCCAGTGTGACCGCCCGGTCACTACCAAGACCATCCCTGAGAGGTCGGTGGGGGTCTGATGCCGCAGCCAGTGTCGCTTTCATGAGGCAGGAGCACCCTCTCATGTCTTTTAGCTCCAGCAGCAGTGAAGAGGACCTGCTGGTCCTTAAGTAAGGAATCGGATCCTGCAGCTTTTATGGGAGCCACAACGTGGACTTAACCTGAAGGGTGAGCACTAGTTGGCGTTTGTTTTTATTTTTGTTGCCCTGCGTTTGTCCTCATCCAGATGGACATGGATTGCCAGGACTCCCCCATCAAAAAAAAAAAGTTTTAACCAAGTTGAGCATACGTGCGCCTCATCCCTTTTTTCCCCCTTTTCAGGTTATTGGGGAGCCCCTTGAAAGAGGGTTTTTTAAGGAACATTTGCTGCTATTTTTTTTATCCATTTGGATTACAATTTTACCTATGTGGATGACAAGCTTCAGAAGAAAAGAGACTTAAACGTGTCCGTGAGCATACTAGGTAGGTGATATTTAAAATGTTTACATTATACCTATAATGTATTTGCACTATATTGTTTGCACTGGATTGTTTGCACTAATGTTTTTACCTTTCAGCAATGTTTTCAATAGAGATGAGCGAATCTATTCGCCGCTTCGTAGATTCGTATCAAATCTTGGTATTTTTCAGCTGCGAAGCGAATCCGAATATTAGTCGATTCGCTTCGGCTTTGTATGCATTCGCTACATAGTTTCTCCAATAAATTATACGCAATTGCGTACGAATTAGTTACTGTATACGCTGTTGCGTACAAATTCATTTTAGTAGCGATCTTTTACTGTTCGTTCGTTTATCGTGCGCAAAAGCCCGGGAAGAAAGCGGTCACCTGACCTAGTAGGCTGGGCTTGCTCTGATTGGCTCAGGCTCAGTAAGCCAGTGACGTTTCATTTCTGCTGCGACTGCTGAGACGAGCAGAAGCACTGTTGTGAATTTGTGAAGTTCGGAGACACTGTGTTCTTCTAACTGGGGTGTAATTGTAGTGGGAATCTATCATACATATATCAGGGATACTGCAGGGCCAGGTCAGGGCTAGTAAATAACACTGGTCAACAGCCAAAAAGGTTCCGACATGAAAACAGTTGATCTTAACTAATTTTGGGGTGCTGAGATCGAAAATGATGTTCAAATTTTGAAATTGGCTCTAATTTTCAAGATATAGACGTACTTTCTATATTTCTCACAGCCTGTGATACAATACTGGGAAAAGTTTGCATCATCAGTATTGCATCATCAACTGGTATATTGCATCATCTTAGAATGACCAATAGAAGGATATAAAAGACCATGGGGGAGATAATCAAAAACTGTCTAACAGTAAAACTGTCTTAGTTTCCCATGGCAACCAATCAGAGATCATCTTACTGCTACTGGTAAAATGAAAGCTCCACTCTGATTGGTTGCCATAGGCAACAAGGACATTTTTACTGTTAGACAGTTTTATCTCCCCCCATGTGATGCAATCCTAAATAAAATTGCATAACACAGCTTTGTATATTCTCCCTTTATCAGTCATCCAGCAATTGTTACAGTTCGTATTACGTCTTTCAGTCTGTATACGTTCATTACAGTTCGGTTTATATCGTTCAGCCTATTTACGTTTAGCGATGCCTCGGACCTGCCATAATACAGCAGATACTTTCTGCTATATATGTGGTGAAGTCACCTTTTCATCACAGAAGCGAAGTCTGACTCCTTTGGTTAAGAAAGCCTACCACTTGTATTTTGGCTGCAAAATAGGAGATCAGGACAAGAGTTGGGCTCCACACACATGCTGTAATAGATGTTCATCATACCTCAGACAGTGGTTGAACGGGAAGAGACAATCTATGCCTTTTGCAGTGCCAATGATCTGGAGAGAGCCATCTGACCATAGTGACAATTGCTACTTCTGCAAGGTGCCTCCAATTGGGAAAGGAATTTCGAATAAAAAGAAGTGGACTTTACAGTACCCAAATATTCCATCTGCGATACGTCCGGTAGCTCATTCAGAAGAACTGCTAGTTCCAAAAGCACCAGAAACATTCTCAGTCGATTCAACTGAGGAGGAAGAAGAAGGATTTTGTCATGAACCATCTACCTCATCAGATACAGATTTTATTGCATCAATCTCCACGGAACCACACCTGATATCGCAAAGTGAACTGAACGATCTGGTTAGAGATCTAGACCTGCCCAAGAGTAAAGCAGAGCTCTTAGGTTCCAGGTTTCAACAGTGGCATCTGTTAGCAGATAATGTTAGGATTAGAGATGAGCGAGCACTAAAATGCTCGGGTGCTCGTTATTCGAGTCGAACTTTTCCCGATGCTCGGGTGCTCGTTTCGAGTAACGAACCCCATTGAAGTCAATGGGAGACTCGAGCATTTTTTGCAGGGGACCAAGGCTCTGCCTAGGGAAGGCTGGGTGAAAACCTGGAAACCTCAGAAAATGATGGAAACACCACGGAAATGGACAGGAAACAGCAGGGGCAGCATGCATGGATGCCTCTGAGGCTGCTTAATCCCACCATTACCCCAAATTCTCAGGCAACAGCCTGGTGGTTATCCTCATGGCAATTGTGCTCACCCAGACCAAGAAAGGCGATGCAAATACCCATCACATGTTAGGGAAGCACCCAACTAGGTGCAACGAAGGTCCATCACCGCCTGCAGGTGACACCACTGCTCATGCTGGCACTGCAGCTGACATCAAGTTTAGTATCTGTTCTTATCAGTTGCTATGGCTGCTGGTGGTATAGTGGTGAGCATAGCTACTTCCCAAGCAGTTGACCCGGGTTTGATTCCCGTCTATCGCAGGAAGCAATTTAAAGAAGATCTAAAAAAAAAAATCAGTACAATATCTAATATGTTCCCTACCCAGGTAAATTGTTTGGAGAGAGGGCCTGTAGGTGGGGGGGGGAAGGAGGTTTCGCTGGAAGAGCCAGAGGAGTGCCCCCTGGGCTAGTGTGTGTGGTGGTGACAACAGCTGGGTGTAGTTAGAATGACAACGCAGGACCCCAACTTAAAAATTTAGCATCAACCAGTACAGTCGTAAATTATGAGACTGATCAAGTGTGGTATGTCTTCTATGTATACTACTCAGTTTAATACCGTATATGGCAGCTATCCGGAAAAATAGTTTGGAGGGAGAGAGAAAGATAGGACAAAGAAGTAAATTGTTTGGAGAGAAGGCCTGTAGGTGGGGGGCAGGCTGGGGGGAAGGAGGTTTCGCTGGAAGAGCCAGAGGAGTGCCCCCTGGGCTAGCGTGTGTGGTGGTGACAACAGCCGGATGTAGTTAAAATGACGACGCAGGACCCCAACATAAAAATTTAGCATCAACCGGTACAATTGTCAATTATGAGCTCGATCAAGTGTGGCATGACTTTTAAATGGATATTGCATGTGGTCACGTACTCCCTGGAACCCCATAGTCACCCCTTCCCTGATGTACTAGCCCAGAACATTCTCTGCCCCAATTCGCAAGACCTTTTGCTGTTTCCGTGTGCTGACAGTGGGGATTTACCAGTGTTGTCTGAGGAGGTGGTGGACAATGGCGAGACACAGGTGTCGGGGGGTGAGGTAGTTGTATGGGAAGCAAGTTACAGTGGGGACTCCTTGGGGGGACTTTCTCATGATGGGACAGATTCAACTTGGGTGGATCAGGCACAGGAACAGATCATTTTTTTTTGTGTTTATTTAACTTTTTTTTTTATCAAAAATAACCAGAGATATTTATTCGTTATCTTCTCTGCGCAGTCTGGCGTTGCGGTTCGTCACTTTGATGGCGAGCTGTGCCGCTCTCTCCACAATGGTCTTTAGGTTCTTAGATGGAGACGTTGTCGGCGATTTCAGCACAGAAGGACTTGTTGCTCATAAACAGAACCTGGACCTCCTTGACATTGTGGACCAGGAATTTGCGGGTGGACCAGGAATTTGCGGAACACTGTTGGCAGCATGTGTTTGGTCTTCTACTTGCTACTGCATCCAATGTTGGGCAATATAGATACGCAGGTAATATCATTTTTCACACCTATCCCAAAAATAAAATTTACGCAGTTTGCGCAAATAAAACTGGAAACTGGAACTGGAGAGAGGGCCTGTAGGTGGACCTCCGGAAAAATTGTTTGGAGAGAGGGCCTGTAGGTGGACCTCCGGAAAAATTGTTTGGAGAGAGGGCCTGTAGGTGAACCTCCGGAAAAATTGTTTGGACAGAGGGCCTGTAGGTGGACCTCCGGAAAAATTGTTTGGAGAGAGGGCCTGTAGGTGGACCTCCGGAAAAATTGTTTGGACAGAGGGCCTGTAGGTGGACCTCCGGAAAAATTGTTTGGAGAGAGGGCCTGTAGGTGGACCTCCGGGAAAATTGTTTGGAGAGAGGGCCTGTAGGTGGACCTCCGGAAAAATTGTTTGGAGAGAGGGTCTGTAGGTGGACCTCCGGAAAAATTGTTTGGACAGAGGGCCTGTAGGTGGACCTCCGGAAAAAATTGTTTGGAGAGAGGGCCTGTAGGTGGACCTCTGGAAAAATTGTTTGAATAGAGGGCCTGTAGGGGGCCCTCCTGAAAAATTGTGGTAAAAGAGTGCCAGTTGGACCTCTAAAAAATGGCGTTTTTTGAGTCAGCGTTAGGCAAAGACGATATGGAGGAGGAGTAGGAGGAGTAGAGAAAAGGAATCGGATACATAAGTTATTTAAATCTTTAGCTGCTTTCCCCCGGAGGAGATTTGAATTCCGGTGAAATCCAGGCTTTGTTCATTTTAATAAGAAGCGTCAGCCTGTTAGCGCTGTCAGTTGACAGGCGTGTACGCTTATCGGTGATGGCGCCACCAGCTGCACTGAATACCCGCTCTGACAGCACGCTAGAGGCAGGGCAGGCCAGCACCTCCAAGGCATACAGCGCCAGTTCAGGCCACGTGTCCAGCTTTGAAACCCAGTAGTTGTATGGAGCAGAGTGATCGCTACAGACGTTGTTATGGTCAGCTAGGTACTCCCTCACCATCTTTCTGTACAGCTCCCCCCTACTTTGCCTAGACTGGGGACAGGTGACAGTGTCTTGCTGGGGTGACATAAAAGTGGCAAAGGCCTTGAAAAGCGTTCCCCTGCCAGTGCTTGACAAGCTGCCTACTCGCCTCCTCTCCCCCGCTACTTGGCCCACAGAACCATGCCCTCTGCCGCTAGCGGCGTCAGATGGGAAGAATTGTTTCAGCTTGTGCACCAGGGCCTGTTGATATCTATTCACTCTCATACTCCTTTCCTCTGCAGGGGTGAGAGTGGAAAGGTTCTGCTTGTACCGTGGGTCCAGGAGAGTGAACACCCAGTAATCGGTGTTTGAAAAAATTCTTCTAACGCGAGGGTCACGGGATAGGCAGCCTAACATGAAGTCTGCCATGTGCGCCAGAGTCACAACACGTAAGAATTTCCTCTCCTCACTGGCCTGACTCTCCATTTCCTCCTCCTCCTCCTCCAAGTCCTCCTCTTCAGCCCATATACGCTCAAGAGTTAAGGACTGAGCACTGGTACCCTCTACTGTCTCGCCAACATTCTCCTCCTCTTCCTCCTCATCCTCATCCCCCTCCTCCGATACGCGCTGAGAAACAGACCGGAGGGTGCTCTGGCTATCAAGCGACGTATCTTCCTCCACCGTCTCTTGTGACAAGCGCAAAGCATCCGACTTGATGCTGAGCAGTGAGTTTTTCAACAGGCAAAGCAGTGGGATGGTGAGGCTGATAATGGCGGCATCGCCGCTGACCATCTGTGTTGACTCCTCAAAGTTGCTCAACACCTGGCAGATATCCACGTCCACTCCTCATTGTAGACTTGAGGAATCTGACTGACCTGACTACCAGTTCTGGTTGAAGTTGACATCTGGCAGTCTACAATCGCTCTTCGCTGCTGGTAAACTCTGGATAACATGTTTAATGTCGAATTCCATCTCGTGGGCACGTCGCACAACAGTCGGTGAGCGGGCAGTTGTAGGCGGCGCTGCGCTGCCCTGAGAGTGGCAGCATCTGTGCTCGACTTGCGGACATGCGCACAGATGCGGCGCACTTTGGTGAGCAAATCAGACAGATTGGGGTATGTCTTGAGGAACCGCTGAACTATTAGATTGAACACGTGGGCCAGGCATGGCACATGTGTCAGTCTGCCGAGTTGCAGAGCCGCCACCAGGTTACGCCCGTTGTCACACACAACCATGCCTGGCTTGAGGTTCAGCGGTGCCAGCCACACATCGGTCTGCGCCATGATGCCCTGTAACAGCTCTTGGGCGGTGTGCCTTTTGTCACCTAAGCTCAGCAGTTTCAGCACCGCCTGCTGGCGCTTACCCACGGCACTGCTGCTGCGCCTAGAGCTACCGACTGAAAGTGCCGTGCCCACGGATGGTAATTCGGTGGAGGAGGAGGAGGAGGCATAGTACGTCTGAGAGACCGTGACCGTGGTAGGCCCCGCAATCCTCTGTGTGGGCAGTACATGAGCGGCCCCAGGGTCATTCTCGGTCCCAGCCTCCACCAATTTAACCCAATGTGCCGTCAGTGAGATATAGTGTCCCTGCCCGGCAGCACTTGTCCACGTGTCCGTGGTTAGGTGGAACTTATCACTAACCGCGTTGGTCAGGGCACGGATGATGTTCTGTGACACGTGCTGGTGTAGGGCTGGGACGGCACATCGGGAAAAATAGTGGCGGCTGGGGACCGAATACCGAGGGGCAGCCACCGCCATGAGATTTCGAAAGGCCTCGGTCTCTACCAGCCTATAGGGCAGCATCTCCAGGCTAAGCAATTTGGAGATGTGGACGTTGAGGGCTTGGGCAGGTGGGTGGGTGGAACTTTTTCCTCTTGCGCTCCTGCGTCTGCTGTAAAGACAGCTGAACGCTGCGCTGGGACACGTTGGTGGACACTGTGGAGGATCGTGGAGGCGAAGGTGTGGTTTTCCGGCGGGAGGTGCTCGTGCCGGGGTCCTGGGCAGGGGGTTGACTAGCAGAGGCAGCGAGTGACGCAGGGGGTTGACTAGCAGAGGCAGCGAGTGACACAGGGGAAGGAGCAGTGGTGTGACCCGCAGGAGGTGGTGAACGGCCTTGGTTCCATTGAGTGGGGTGTTTAGCACTCATATGCCTGCGCATGCTGGTGGTGGTTAGGCTAGTAGTGGTGGCACCCCTGCTGATCCTGGTGTGGCACAGGTTGCACACCACAGTCCGTCGGTCATCCTCACTTTCTTTAAAGAACCTCCAGACTTGCGAACATCTAGGCCTCGCCACGGGAGCTTCACTACGTGAAACAGTTGCTGCTGATGCACCAGCTCTGGCCCTGCTTCTCCCTCTGGCCACACCACTGCCTCTTACAACCTGTTCTGGTGCAGCACTCGCCTCCGCCTCAGAAGCACTGTCTTCACTCGGCATATCAACCCAGCTTGGGTCAGTCACCTCGTCATCCTCCGATTCCTCAGTCTGCTCCCCCCTCGGACTTCCTGCCCTGACAACAACTTCACCACTGTCTGACAACCGTGTCTCCTCATCGTCCGACACCTCTTTACAAACTTCTTCCACTAACTCAACATTGTCATCATTATCATCATCACCCACAGACTGCGACAGTTGGAAAACTTTGGCATCGGGAACGAGGTCAGCAGCAACCTGAAAAGTGGTTTGTGACTCTGGGAAGGGTCCAGAAAACAGTTCCTGAGAGTATGCCGGATCGCATTCCAAATTTTCCTGGGAGGGGGCAGACTGGGGGATAGGAGGTTGAGGTGGAGGAGCCATAGGAGTGCTCCCTTGGGTAACGTGGGTGGACTGCGTGGAAGACTGACTGGTGGACAAATTACTTGAAGCATTGTCCGCAATCCACGAGATCAGCTGTTCGCACTGTTGTGGTTTCAACAGTCCTCTACCACGTGTCCCTGTAAGTTGAGACATGAAGCTAGGGAGTGTAGCTCTGCGGCGTTCCACAGCTCCCTCATCAGCAGGTACTGTCTCACCCTGCCCAGGACCACGGCCTCTGCCCCCTGCAGTAATTGAATGCCCACGCCCTCGTCCTCGACCCTTAGCCCTGGGGTT